>ML827393.1:0-30838 GCA_009831015.1 Picea engelmannii | reverse complement strand
ATTGGGAAAGGTATAAAGGGAGGAATTTGACCTAATTCCTCATTATGCATTGTTATGATTTGATGTTGAGAGTTCCCAGAGGAGGAGGAGAGCCGACCTTACTGTTTTGTGGATTTTTGGAGGAAACCACCACCATTGATCAGTTTTGGTGTTGAGAGACACACCCTAGCCCATTGGAGATACCATCCAGTAATTTCACCATAGTTTTCAGGAGTATCCATTGTAGAGTGTGTAGCTCAGCCAGTGAGGGCGCAAGTCAGTTTGAGGGTTTCGAGAGCTGCACGAGATCCGTATCCATATTGCAATTTCCTTCCAAGACATTTGCGATATAGCCAGAGTTCTTCTATTGATCCATCTATCGTCAGATTCTGATCGTGGAATCTTCCAGATTGACTCATTCATCCATTTAGGGCACCACTCTTCCGAACAGACATTTGGTGTTGCATGCAGAGTATCAGAGTAGATCCGAGAAAATCCTTCCGACCCATTTCCTTATTTGGTGAGATGATTGTTTTGAGCCATATAGCAGCAAATTTCGTTGGTGGAATCCTTTGGGGTGCATCCAGTGCCCCCAGGAGGTGCGTAAACCCCCCAGGGGTCTAGATCCAGTGCCTTAGAGACCAGATTCAAGATCCAACACTCACCCATTTTAGTCTATAGGCTAGGGCACTTCTTTTGGGGCATTTTCCAGCGTATTCCGATGGTCTGAACTCCCGGACAATTTTTCCAGCTGGTAGTGGTTACCATATTTCTCCGAAATCGCATATTTTCACCGATCTATCCATGCATGCATCAAATCTGCTATCATCTTCTGATCACAGGTATTTTTATGTTATTTGATTGTATTCTAGTGCTGAACCATGAGATCTGGATGACATTTATATTCTATATTTCCAGTAGGCTACTGTATTTCCTTGCTTGAACCATATAATACATGATATTGGGCAGTTGATGTTCTATACTTCTACATGCATCCTTTATATGTTGTTTAAGCCATAAATATGCAACATGCACATGAAATAACCAACATGCACATGAAATAACTAACATGCACATGCAATAACCCACATGCACCTGCAATAACCATCAAGATCTCAAACATACAACTGAAACGCATCCATAAACCCCCAGTGTATCAGATCTACAAGACAAAAGAATAGATCAGTAGAAAATATCTTGATCAGCGGGATCAAGGATATTTCAGTGGTATCAGAGCTTTAGTCCTTCCAGCCTATGACTAAAGACAATGAATACAATAGAATAACTAGATGGTCGTGAGCACGCAGGTGACAAATATGTCACTTACAACAGGCGCAGGGAAAGAAGGGATAGGCATAACTTTCCTCCCTTCCCTCCTAGTTCAGAGGAAGAGGAAGAGGCACATAGAAGAGCAGAGCGTGAGGTCGAGTGCAAAGCAGAGAGGAGGCTAGGTGACAGATATGAGTGACCAGAGGGCAGTGGTAAGGGCCCTGTGGATCCAGATGTAGCCTTCATGTAGGTTATCAGTGATATGCTATCTAGTCAATGGACCATGTCTCAATCTTTAGCTCAGGTAGTGGATAGACTGGCTATGGTAGACATTCTGGGCACACAAGCCCCACATGCAGCATAGGGGAATTGAGGGGCAGGCAGTAGACCCTAGTCACCCACTCGCACATACACCCTTGCGAGTAGGATTCTGCGTCCGTTGTTTCCTAGTTTCCAGAGGGCACCCCCGGTAGCAGTACAAATACCGATAGCACAGAGACCGCCCACTCATGCAGAGGACATTGCAGAGTATCAGAGAGAGTATGCAACATTGGGCTATGACTTCCATCAGGATATGACCTTAGTCGAGTATTGTGGACTCAGACTCAAGAACCGCCCCAGAGAGCCACAGAGGGGAGGACCACAGCAGCAACAGCAGTAGGGGCATAACATTGACTTCATCTGAAAAGTTGGTAAGCTCACCATACCTTCTTTTGATGGATTGTCCAAATGCACTGCCAGAGCTTGGGTACAAAAACTAGACACCTACTACAAGCTCAACCAGATGACCGAGTTAGAGGCCATCAGTTTCACCACCCTACACTTGGAGGGTGAGGCACATGAGTGGTGGTATCATGGATTGGTGACATTGGGTCACAATCACATCACCTCCTAAAAAGAGTTCATAGAGAGACTCATGGATAGATTTGATAGGAGGGATCCAGAGATCCATTTTAGATATCTAGCCCAGTTGAGACAAACTGGCACAACAGAGGCATTCGTCTCAGAGTTTCAGAGGGTAGCAATGGCAGAGATAGGAATATCTAAGCCTTGATTGGTCATGCTATTCATAGAAGGGCTCACATAACCCTTGAGAGGATGGGTGAAGGCCTACCAGCCTCATACCTTGCAAGATGCCATCCGACACACTAGAGTTTTGGCGGATTCAGTGCCAAAAACTAAACCCTTCACCAAACCCTTTGTACCACATAGAGACAAGGATTAGAAGAATATTCTAAGGGAATGGAAGGGCAAGCCCAAGTTGGATGATGATACACGATGGGAGTTGATGAGGAAGAATCTTTTCTTCTCCTGCAGAGACCCTTAGGTCCCTGAGCATAGATGCATGGGAAAGGGACAGATCCACTATATTGAAGTGGAATTAGGCAGTGAGGAGGAGGATGAGGATATTCAGGCACTGAAAGATAGTGATTCAGAGACTGAGACCACTCATGAGCCAAATCCACAGCCGAAGAAACCTCAAATACCGGCAAAGGCACAACCCCAAGAGGAGGCAAAACCTTGTAGAGAGGTGAAAGGGGGAACCATAGACACCCTTTTAGGAGTACCTAGGTACAACACTCTTAGGCTCAAGGGCCTTGTACAAGGGCAACGCATGACAACTTTAGTTGATGGTGGGGCCACCCACAACTTCATAGATGCATCCTTAGTAGCCAAGATGGGGTTACGCATAGAGGATTTTGAGGGATTCCATGTGGCAGTGGCTAATGGATACACGATAACATGCTTCAATATGATCCCTGACCTAGAGGTCAAAATAGGCAACTACATCTTGAATGACACATTCTATGTAGTTGACCTATCAGATATTGATGTTGTGTTAGGGGTACAGTGGTTATATTCATTGGGGGAGATTGGGTTCAATTACCAAACATTGACCATGAGCTTCAAAGATGCCAGTGGATCGAGAGTTGTGCTGAGAGGCATGTCTACAGGGGCACCTCGAGCAGTATCGGCAAAGAGGATGGAGCGGATATTTCATCATGATGATGTGGCTTATGCAGCAGAATGTTTGATCACCACGCGAAAGGACTCAGAGGGTAAAGAGCAGTACCATCCACAGATCAGAGAGCTTCTGGGACGTTATGAGCCAGTATTTAGGCTGATACCACCAGGGAGACCGCCAGACAGGGGTTTTGATCACATGATTGAGTTAGAGGTAGGGGATACACCAGTGATTAAAGCACCCTATAGGCACACCAAGAAATTTAAGGACGAAATTGAGAAAGCAATCAAAGAGTTGCTCACTATGGGAAACATCAGGCCCAACATGAGTCCTTTTGCATCTTCAATCATCCTAGTACTGAAGAAGGATGGCACATTACAGATGTGCATCGATTATAGAGTGCTCAACAAGAAAATGATCAAGAATAGTTACCCCATTCCACGCATAGATGAGTTGATGGATGAGTTACATGGGGCAGTCTTCTTCACTAAGATTGATCTATGCTCAGGATACCATCAGATCAACATCAGGGAGCAAGACATTGAGAAGATAGCATTCTGATGCCATTTCAGATACTTTGAGTTCTTGGTCATGCCATTTGGACTGGCCAATGCACCAGCCACTTTCCAGTATTGCATGAAACATATCTTTAGAGGACAGTTGAGGAAGTACCTTCTGGTATTTTTCGACGATATATTGATCTACAACAAGACATGGGATGAGAATTTAGCACATTTGGGGAAGGTCTTGGATATTATGCAGGCACAGTCTTTATATGCCAAGGAATCCAAATGTGAATTTGGCATGAGGGAACTACTATACTTGGGGCATATCATCAGTGGGCAGGGAGTACAGGTTCACCAGGAAAAGATCAGGGCCATTGTGGATTGGCCAATGCCCAAGAATCTCACGGAGTTGAGAGGATTCTTTGGGTTATGCAATTACTACAGACAGTTCATCAAGGGTTTTTCATAGTTGGGAACACCACTCACATACTTGAACAAGAAGGGTGTTTTTCATTGGATAGAGGAGTCATAATAGACATTCAACAAAATGAAGGAGGTTATGAGCACATGCCCTGTTCTAGCCCTTCCAGACTTTTCGCAGCCGTTTTTCTTAGAGTGTGACGCATCAGGGGTGGGGATTGGAGCAGTTTTGATGCAGGGGGGCACCCCATTGTGTTTGAGAGTAGGAATCTCAACAAGAAAGAAAGACTCTATCCTATTTATGACAATGAGATGCTAGAGATCATGCATCCCTTAACCAAATTCAGGCAGTATTTGGTTGGTAGCAGGTTTGTAGTGAAGACTGATCATAACAGTCTCAAGTATTTCCTTGATCAGAAAGACCTCAGTGAGAGGAAACATAAGTGGGTCTCAAAGATCCAAGACTTTGACTTTGACATTGAGTATGTCAAAGGAAAAAGGAATATCGTAGCATATGCCTTGTCCAAGAGGCCAGTAGGATGTTCGATGATGGACATTTGTACCAATTGGAAAGCTCATTTGTTGGTGGAATACTCCAAAAAAAAGTTGCTTGTGAGGTGATGGATGGAAAAGTGATTGATGATAGATACTGAGTTCTTGATGACATCATTTTCTATAAGGACTGGATCTACTTGGTTCCAGAATCCACCCTGAAGGGGAAAATTCTGAAGGTATGTGATGATTCACCTACAACAGGGCATCAGGGGTACTTCAAAACATATAGGCAGATCCGGGAGAGATTCTCATGGAAGGGTCTTAAGGTTGATGTGTTGAAACACATACGAGAGTGCACGACTTGTTAGTAGAACAAGTCTGAGCAGACACACCCCACAGTACAACCTCTACCCATTCTAGAGTAGAAATGGGAGAGCATTTATATGGATTTCATACAGACCTCCCTAGGGTGTAGGGCAAGGACTGTATATTTGTGGTGGTCGACAGACTAACCAAATTTTCACATTTCTTCGCCATACCCACAGACTACAAGGCCATACATGTAGTAGAGTTGTTATTCAGGGAGATATTCCGGTTGCACGGGTTACCCAGGCAGATAGTCAGTGATAGGGATGGGCACTTCATCAACACATTTTGGCAGGAGGTTTTCAGATTGACAGGCACAGATCTAGCCACGAGTACTAGATACCACCCACAGACAGATGAGAAGATAGAGATCATCAACAAATGGGTGGAAGGGTATCTGAGGAACTATGTGGGGGGGAAACAACACACTTGGGTGATATGGTTACATATGGGTGAGTATTTCTACAACACAACTTACCATATGTCTATCAAGATGTCACCGTTCAGGGCATTTTATGGATACGATGCACCCTCCTTTATAGAGACTATGTTTGGGGACAGTAGGGTACCAGGGGCCAAGGATTGGGTGGAGGAGAGTCATAGGATTCTTCAATCAGTAAGGGATAACTTGCATTCAGCTCAAAATCAACAGAATATATATGCAGAATGACACAGAGTTGAGTGCATTTTTTAGGTAAGGGATTTGTTTTTTCTGCGATTACAACCATACCGACAATCATCCTTGAAGAGGAGCGGAGCAGAGAAGCTTAAGTCAAATTTCTACGGGTCGTACAGAGTCATCAGGAGGATAGGCGAGGTAGCATATGAGCTAGAGCTATCAGAAGGTAGCAAGATTCATAATGTATTTCACATCTCTTGCCTTAAAAAGGTTGTGGGACAACATGTTAGCATTTTAGAGGAGTTTCCACCCTTAGATGAGGAGGGTCAGTTGGAGCTAGTGCTAGAGGAGATACTAGAGTAGAGAGAGCACAAATTGAGGAGAAGGATCATCAGAGAGTGCTTGGTTAGATGGAGGGGTCTACCAGTGGAGGATGCCACATGGTAGGGACAACATATCTTACAGCACTAAGGATTGATGTTGCTTGAGGACAAGCAATCTCGTGAAAGGAGGAATGTGATGTCCCATTCCCAAGAATAGGCCAGCGAGGAGTGACTTAGTAGTCTATATGTTCCCGCAGACTATAGTCAGGAACAAACATGGAATAAGATGGAGAAATAAGGAGGAATTGATGGCTAAACAATGAATTAAGCCAAAATACTTAGGAAAAGTCACTTAAGCATAAGTCAACGAAGAATTAGAATGAAAAGGTGCTAAAGGGGGACTTAATTAATTAATTAATCACTTTAGGAGGAAAAGTGCCTAGCTTAAGTGAGTTTAATGGTGAATTATATTGGGAAAGGTATAAAGGGAGTAATTTGACCTAATTCCTCATCATGCATTGTTATGATTTGATGTTGAGAGTTCTCAGAGGAGGAGGAGAGTTGACCTTACTATTTTGTGGATTTATGGAGGAAACCACAACCATTGATTGGTTTCAGTGTTGAGAGACACGCCCTAGCCCATCGAAGATACCATGCAGGTATTTCACCGTACTTTTCAGGAGTATCCTTTGCAGAGTGTGTAGCTCAGCCAGTGAGGGTGCAAGTCAATTTGAGGGTTTGGAGAGCTCCACGAGATCCGTATCCAGATTGCAGTTTCCTTCCAAACCATTTGAGATCTAGCCAGGGTGCTTCTATTGATCCATATATCATCAAATTATGATGGTGGAATCTTGCAGATCGACTCATTCAACCATTTAGGGTGTCGATCTTCTGGACAGACATTTGGTGTTGCATGCAGAGTATCAGAGCAGATCCGGGAAAATCCTTCCGACCCATTTTCTTATTTGGCAAGATGATCATTTTGAGCCATATAGAAGAAGATTTCATTGGTGGAATCCTTTAGGGCACATCCAGTTCCCCCAGGAGGTGCGCAAACCCCCCAGGGGTCCAGATCCAGTGCCTCAGAGAATAGATTCAAGATCCGACACTTACTCATTATAGTCTAGAGGCCAGGGTGCTTCTTTTGGAGTAGTTTCCAGCATATTCCGATGGTCTAAACTCCCAGATGAGTTTTCTAGTTGATAGCGGTTACCGTAGTTCTCCGAAATCGCATATTTTCGTCGATATATCCATGCATGCATCAGATCTTCTATCATCTTCTGATCATAGGTATTTTTATGTTATTTGATTGTATTCCAGTGTTGATCCATGAGATCTGGCTAATGTTTATATTCTATATTTCCAGTAGGCTATTGTATTTCCTTGCTTGAACCGTATAATACATGATATTGGGAAATTTATGTTCTTTACTTCTGCATGCATCCTTTATATGTTGTTTAAACCATAAATATGCAACATGCACATGAAATAACCAACATGCATGTGAAATAACCAACATGCACATGAAATAACCCACATGCACCTGCAATAACCATCAAGATCTCAAACATACAACTGAAACACATCTAGAAACCCCCAATGTATCAGATCTGCAAGATAGAAGAATAGATCAGTAGCAAATATCTTGATCAGCGGGATCATGGATATTTCATTTTGACTGTTGATTCTTTATTTAAGTATTAAAGTATTTTTAATTCATGGGGTTTTATAGAGTTACGCAAACTTGAATAGTTGATGAAAGTAAAGAGAACAAGAAAAAACAAAACATTTCTCAAAAGAAAAATCGAATTCAAATAGTGTAAATACCAAGTGGTACCCCAAAAGTGAAAAATTGACATAATCTTTTTAGGGTGTGTTGAATAGTCAACAAATGGTGACTTACTGGGCGAAAGAAGAAACTTTGTTCCTTCCTCAGGCTCGACTGATGCAAAAGTTGATTAGGAACTTAACTGGTTTTCATCAGAGCTTCTTTTACCTTTGCATTTGGAATTTCCCCGGTTGATGCATCTGGGCCTGCATGTGGGGTTTTTTTAACCTTTATTACACCTTCTTTTCCTGTAACCTTGACTCATGCCTTCTTTTTACAAGAGTCCATTAAATCTTTCACTGGCACTATGCCTTTTAGTTACCATCATTCATTTTCTACGGCATTGCTCTGCTACCAGTGAGCGTCCATAAACCCGACGAAGTCATCTCGACGTCATAGACCTTGCTCCACTTCCAAAGAGCGTCCATATCCCAGGCATAGATATATGCATACCCTCTCCTACTGTGTGCTCATTTGATATAGTTGAATTTTATTTCGGCAGAATGCCCTGAGCGAGCAGGAGAGGAGGACGTCTGTTATTTTCAAAAATATGAGGTGATTAAGGTGAAACTCACTAGCTCTGTCTCTCAGGTGCATGTAGTCCTTTCCAACTTTCCTTCTTTCCCTTAAGGTCTTACCATACCACTAAGCAGACACTTCCTCATTTCTCCAGAGTTGTTCATCTATGCAGGTTAGATAGAGAATCCCTTGAAATAACCGCAAGTCCCTCAACATTTCTTGTGTTTGTATGTGAGCCTTGATTTAGGAAGAGATTATGCTATGTCAGATTATTTGAAGTCAATCATTGTCTTGCTAAACACAATCTTTCCAAAATAT
Organism: Picea engelmannii; assembly: GCA_009831015.1. Taxonomy (NCBI): domain Eukaryota; kingdom Viridiplantae; phylum Streptophyta; class Pinopsida; order Pinales; family Pinaceae; genus Picea; species Picea engelmannii. Next base: position 22,230 of record ML827393.1, on the reverse strand, counting down.
TAGAATAAAAATCGCAAAAGATAAAACAAAAGAATGTGTAAAATGCAAAAGGTAAGACGACCTATCTGAGATAACATAGAAGATATATATATATATATATATATATATTAATGAAAATATTGTTTTAGGGCTTAGCTTTCTCCCTTTCTTCTTCTAACATGAACATGGTGTCAATTCTTTGTTGTAAGATTGATGAGAGTTTCTCTCTGGACTCCTGAGAAAGTTGAAGAGATGGAAGGTATAGCCCGTTCGGGAGAATGGATTCCTATCTGTACACTAGAAAGTATGGATAATTCCCTATAGTTTGCTTGGGTCTAACTATATATTCCCATAAGGCATTATGGAGTAGGTTATGCCAATTTCTCTAGTTGTCTGCAACTATTTTCTTTAATATTCTTACCAGGTTCTTATTAGTTGATTCTACCACTCCATTTCCATGTGGATAATTTTTGGTTAACAACTGCTCTCTTCTCCTACCTGAGTTGTTGACCCAAGGTTCATATCTTTCAGGTTACCAACAAAGCCTCTAAAACTATCGACCCTCCTGGTAAAGCAGAAGGCAACACAGTACACAAAATGCACTGCGTAGTCTCACCTAAGATATCTTTAAATGGGTGGCTATAAGACTCAGGTGTTTATAGCCTAGGATTGTTTATGAGATAGGGGTTTGTTAACTAGAGCCAAGAACTATGAATTATGAAGGTAATCTACCTATTCCTTATGGGTACACATTTCCATTCCACAGTTTACTTCCCGAGCAGCATATCCATGTTCCATAACAGTATATTAACTCATTTATTAAGCATAACAATAAACTGTTGAAATAAAGTAAACAGATGCGTACATTCATCACATTACACAGATATTACCGTGGTTCACCCCCTCCTGGGCTACGTCCACACAGATTTGGTTCTTGGATCTTTTATTATTGTAGTTTTTCATTTATGGCGTCACGCGCTTACAATTCCCCTCTTATGGGTAAGATCTATATGAGGCGAACTAGATCACACTAGGCTCTACAGCCTATGAAATAATCCTCAGATCTACCTTCTCTCCTTCTTTCTAGCTCAACATCTTACAAAAATGGTACATAACAGTATTTCATAATGCCTCCATTCATGTATTACTCTAATGGAAGGTTATAAGAACCCGAACCCTTACAAAACAATAAAACTTACTGTAAAAATTCCAACCTAATATATAAAACTCAATCAACCAACCTCTATATGATAATAATAATAATAATAATCTATTTTTAAGTTCACGGCCAGGCCAACACACCAAATTGGTGAATGATACCCCCTTGTTTGTGGGACAAGGGACCCCCCTCTGCCCAATGATTTGACTGGTAAAGTCTACGAAGGTATACATACCCTACCCCCCTCTGGATTTGAACCTGTGACCTCTTAAGAGGAAACACATGGTCTTAACCATTAGGCCCACTCAGGTTGTATAACCTATGTATCTATATTTATACATTTCAGGCTCTTCAACCTTCTTACAAACTATTACCAAAACCCTAACCCTACCGACGTTAGGTCTTCCTCCCATGCATGCATGTTGTTCTTCCTCTAGCTGTCACTTTCCTTGTGCATGCTTTCTTGCATGCACGTGTTTTGTTCTTTCTCCAGTTGTTACTTCCATTTCTACACACTTTCTTTCCCACAATCTTCCTTCTTTCCACTTCGGCCTGGTGCCAACAGGCCCCCAACATTGACATGTGACTCGTCCCGAGTCACCTAATCTTTATGAGCTTCCTTGATCTCCTTGGTGATCATCTGGAGATTTTCCCTCAGCTCTGTTGCTTCTGTCAGTGCCTGCGCAATCTTCTCCTTGATGGTGTCTACTACCTGCACTGCCACTTCATCGCTCATAAATCCTACACATTTTTCCTGTGTATGTGCTAACTTTGTTCTAGCTCCTTATGCCCGTGTGAGTACTTCTGCTACCCGTTCCTGCAACGGTTCTATTTGAGCTTGACGCTCCTATTTCTGCATTTGCACTGTGATAAGTTCTACCTGCATATTCTTCAGCTCTTGCGTCCCATTGACACGTTCTGGGATTGGTATGGTCTTCTACCTTTGTTTGAGTTCCTGGATCGCTACATCGATCCTTTCCTCTTCCTTGTCCCAATGTTGGACCTATGGATCCTCCTCTAGTCTTGTCCAAAGTTGTGTTTATTTATCAAACAAGTCAGCTGTCATGCTAACCTATTTCTCTATCTCATGTAGTTGCATTGTTTCTTCCTTCCTCCTTTTCTCCTTTACTATTGGTGGACTCATTGGTGTGATATGTTCTCAGAGACCCTCGATCTCCTTCTGATATTGATCAATTGCCTACGTAATCTGGTGAATCTTTTCTGTGGCTGGGAGTTCGTTCCCTTGCGTAGTGCTTGGAAGTTTCCTAAAAAAAAATCCCACTCTTCATTCCAGTTCGTTCCTGCGTTCCTTCTCCTCCCGCATTTTGGATTTGGCTTGCGCACAAACTGTTTCCAGCGCTTCCCTCTTCTTTGTTGCTTGTTGTAGCTCGACTAAGTTTTTTTGTGAATGAGACTGTACCTCATGGTCAACACTAACCTGTAATTTGTGTAGTTCCCTTGATGGCATTCGTGTCAAGACCAATTGGATGTGGTCCAATTCCTTCAATGGTGTCTATCCCACGATTTCATCCATACGCAGCATGCTAGGTTTGATGTAGATCATTGCGGTTGTGTGTGGCATGGAGGGGACTGGGTCTTATTCTTCTACCTCCACTCTTTCTTCAGTCTATATTGGCGATGGTGCTATGCCCCTACTGCTGCTTGCTATTAGTGATTCCCTAAATGTCCTGAGGAGTTGTCCCATTTCTTCCATCTCTTTTTGCAGTTTATCCCTGTGATGTGTTGCATGATTGAAATCTTCTGCTAGACAGTCCTGGACCATTCTAGTGATCATTTCTCTGTCATTCTCCGTGATCGTATAATCCAGTGATTATCGTTGTTCCTTTGATTTCTTGTGCACGCTTGCTTCCTGTACATCCAGTCTCTTAGTTCCCTCTAGTTCCTATGTGATGGGGTTTGGGGCAGTCTCCTGTGCTCCCTTAGCTTGTTTTGGTTGTCAGTTGGTCGCTTTCTACCCCTTCTAGGTTCTTATATGCTTTGACCCTTCATTTGCCTGAGTCATCTTGTTTTGGCTCATCCTTGGTTTCTTGGGCACTAGGAATTCCATAAGCTACGTTTCCGCCTGCGCTGCCTCTCCCTCTGTTGTTCTTTCTGGTACTTCCTAGGTAATGAATAGGATCCTCCATTCTTCAGGCCATTCATTGATGACCATGTCTATATCACCTTATATGATGTAGTAGCGCATCATTAGCCACTGTCTATTTGGATCCTTCCTTGGTTGTATCCACATTGTCTGTCGTGAGGTCTGAAAAGGAAATGTCTGCATATCGTGTGGAAGCCTCTAGTGTTATTCTCCATGATTGGTTGATGGTTTCCTATATGTCCCATAGGTATGATTCAAATATGATTCCATTCTCCCTCTTATGTCGGGCCTGTGGCTCAGATATCAGTAATAGGTATCTCACTCTCGCTGGTTGTGGTCTAGTGCAAAAAAATACATACTCTGGTTCCCGCCATCCCATGAAGGCTATTAGGGTGATCAGCAATGAGTAATGGGATTTTTTGCCTAGGTCATGTGCATCCTTTTAGTCCACTTGAAAAAAATTCAATAGGTATGGAACCCATCTCATAAAGGTGTCTTCTGTGCACTGAGATGCAACTGCGATGACTCCTGCTGGTACTTTGTCTTTGTGGTATTTTCTTATTAGTTTGCAGTCTAAGATATTTGCTCCCAATTGCATGGCTGCATTGTCAATCCATTTGATTATGATGCCTCTTGTTCCCCTTACGGTGCCATATTTCTTCTTCATTTCCTATGCCAACTCTTTCTCCTTGAATTTATCGTCCAAAATTAGCATGGGATCCATACCCCGAATGGGTAGTCCTGTTATCTGTGCGATGAGCTCAACAGTTATGGGAACAAGTTTATCCATCCATATATCCCCTATGTGCATGATGGATAACAGTTGCTTAACGCATGTTGTCATGTACTGGCCTCTGCCAAAGTGTGGTAGCTTTAGCAGACCTAAGATTCCTATTTTGTCCAACCCAACTACCCAATGGTGTGGCTGGCTGATTGTTTCACCAAGTTGGTTTACGGTTATGGTCTGCATAAAAACCTAGAATATTTGATTTCAGGTACTTGGTTTCGTCTGATACGTCATGTTCAGAATACTTGAGCTTCCCGACGTGACCCAATGGTTGTGGTTCTAACTGTACTCCATCTGGTATGCATGGTAGCACAATTTTTGTTGTAGGTTTCTTGCGAGGTGAGCTCGGTATCTAAACTCGGTATTCTATTGTGGTGGCTAGTTAGAAGTTCCAGAAACTCCTGATTTCTCCCCTGTAAGCCACTCTGGCCAAGCCAAGGTAGTTCCAGCGATCTCCTCTTCTAGTTTATTGAGCCTGGGTGCTTGCGACTCGTCTGGTTGCCCCTCTTCTCCCAAATTTTGTGTCATTCCATTAACTTCCTCGACTACTTCAATGTTTTCTAGTTGTATCTCCTGTTGGGTTTCTGCTTCCTCGTCCTGAGGCTCCTGCATCACTGCTGGCATATCCTCTTTCATGGCCTTTGCTTGTGGTTGTTGAATATATTCCACGATTGGTGTAGGGTTTGCTGGTATCTCCTATGGAGATGGTATTTCTTCAATATTTACGATATTCGGCTGTTGCTGCTCATTTTCTCCTAGTGGTCCTCGTGACCTAGTTTGAACCCTGGTCGATTTGATGGTTTGGTCGATTTCTGCTGGCTTCAGAGGTGCCATAATGGTGATTGTCAAATGTTTGCTGGTTTCGAATGGATTTGGTGAGCTCTGTGGTCTTGCTTTGTTCGTTCTGGATGATATTGCTCTCTCCCTGTTCTCCTTTCGCAAATAGACCAATCACTCCCATGCTCGCGTATTGTATGGTCTTGTCATGAAGCTTATCAAGGACGCTTCCTCCATGATGCAATGAGTGCATCATAAATGTGGGTTCAATTCATTTGCGACAGTTTCATACTTTCCATTACGCTTACTTTGTCGTTTCTAATTGGTGTGTTTAATGTGATGTTCCATCAATCCTTGCCTTTGCTTTAACCTCACTTAGTGTTGTCCTATCATACTGCTTTTGCCGACTTTTCATTTCCCGCTCATTTTATTCAGTATGTAATCATTGTCCTTGCCTTTTCTAGATTCATGTTTCGAACGTCATGTGGTTTTTCTATCTTTGGTGTGCTTCACGCTTTTTTTTTTCTTTTTTTTTTAATCTCTGCGATGGGTGGTCGACTGTCCTTATACAACTTCAGTCACCTCCCGTTGATCATTCCTTGGAGGTATGCACATGCTAAATATCTAAACTGTACATCTCCTCCGTCTGTTACGGATTTTACCTCATATGGTCCTAACCAATGCATTCTCAACTTTCCTGGGTGCTGAAATGATTTGTTGTCATAGAGCAATACTAGATCTCCTTCCTTGAATGTTTTCTTCTTGATGTGTCGATCGTGCCAAGATTTGTCTCTGGATTTCTGCACTTGTTTATGGAATCCTGCCAAGATTCGGTCTTCCTCCATTGAAAATAGATGATTCATTATTTCTTGTATTGCACCTCGTTCTGTCATTTGTGTGAGAGCTGCTACGCGTAAGTTGGGTACTAAAAATTCTAATGGCACTACTGCTTCTTGGCCACAGACTAGTTTGAATGGTGTGTGCCCTGTCAGCTTTTTGTATGTCGTCCTATACACCCATAATACTACTGGTACTTTTAGGTCCCAGACATCTCTATTGACGTTACATATCTTTGTTAGTGTGTTCTCGAGAATTTTGTTGAAGGATTTTACTATGCCATTTGCCTGTGGATAATATGGTTTGCTCTTCTGATGATGGAATTCAAACTCTTTGAGCATCGCATGGATGGTGTTTTTTATGAAGTGTGTGCCTTGGTCTCTCATCAAAAATCTTGGGCACCTGAATCTAGTGATTACATGTTCAAACAAGAAGTGTGTAGTTGTCTCTGCACTGTAATATTTACTGGTGCAACTTCCACCCATCTTGTTAGGTATTCTGTCGCGATGATGATGTATCTTTCCCCTACCTTTTGGCTGGTGGGTTAATTGGTCCCACGAAGTCTATTGCCCATTTATCAAATGTCGGTAATGTCACTTGTGGTTGTAATGGCATTTTGTCCCTTTTGTTGGGTTTGCCTACCCTTTGACAGACATCTCATCTCTCACAGTACTATTTTGAGTCCCTGTGAATCATTGGCCACCATAATCCTACACGTAGTACCTTCTGTTTTGTAGCTTTTCCTGCATAATTCCCTCCTGCTATTCCCTCATGGGATTCTACTAAAATTCTTGGTCTTTCGTGCTCTAATACGTACCTTTGTAAGATGCTATCGGATCCCATCCTGTATAGATGTCCTGCGATCAGTTGATAGTCAGTTGCATGGACTACCAAGTTCTTCTTTTGCTTGGTGGTATATTATTGTGACACAGTACCTGTGTTCAAGTACTGGATGATCTTTGTGAATTATTTGTCAACAATCTGTACTGAGAATAATTATGCATCCAAAAATTTGTCCTCTAAATTCGCAGGTTCTTCTCCATTAGTGACCCTTGACAGGTGGTCAAGTGTTGCAATCAGTTTTCCTAGTTTGACTATTAATTCGAAGTCAAATTCTTGAAATAAAAATAACCATCGACAGATTCTCTCCCCCAACACTAGTTTGTTGACTAGGTATTTCAAGGCTGAGTGATCTGTAAACATCTTAAAAAAATTTCCCAACAGGTAATGTCTGAACTTCTGCAGTGCATAAACCATGGCTAGGCCTTCTCTTTCTGTCATGTTATAATTTTTTTCTGATTCTGATAATTTTCTTCTTGTGAATGCTATCTGGTGATCCAAGTCTCCCGCTCCTGGTTGCGCTAAGATAGCAATGAATGCTATCGTTGATGAATCTACATGCACATGGAATGTCTTTTCCCAGTTTGGAAATACTAATATCAGTGCAATGACCATATTTTCCTTCAAAGTGTCCAACCCGTGTTGACACTCGTCGTTCCATTGGTATTTAGTATCCTTCCTTAATATTTTTTCCATTGGTGTTGTGATCTGCGCGTATCCTTTGATGAATTTTCTGTAGTATCTGGTGTGTCCTAACATTGCTCTTAACTGACAAACTATTTTTGGTGCTGGTAAGTTCAAAATGACTGGGATCTTTGCCAGATCCACTAGTAAGCCTTGTTTTCATACTATGTGGCCCAATAGTATACCAAACAGTGTTCCAAATATGCATTTCTTGATATTCAGTGATATCTAGCACTGTCTGCATCATTCCAACATTATTCGTAGCACTTCCACATGGTGTTTCAACAAACTGTAAATTGTCCAATCATCTAGGTATACTTCGAGAAACTGATGGATGAATTCCTTAAATGTTGCTATGACCACTCTGGAGAATATGGTGGGTGCGTTCTTCAATCCAAATGAAATGATTGTGTACTGATAAGATCCCCATTCTGTTGCAAACGTGGTCTTGTGTCTATCCTCCTGTGCTATCTTAATCTGATGGTAGCCTAATAATCCATCAGTGAATCAATACACTTCATGTCCCCCCACATTCTCTAACACTTCATCTGTGAATGGTGTAGGGAATGGGTCATGTAGGCATGCATCATTCAACTTCCTCAAGTCCACACATATCCTAATCCCTCGTCCGTGTTTCTTGTCCTGTACTACCATCGGGATTATCCATTTTGATTCTTCAACTAGTTTGATGATGTCGGCTTCGAGCATCCTATCGATCTCATATTTAACTTTCTATTTATATATGGGGTTTATCCTATAGGTTCATTGTTTAATAGGCCTTGCGTTAGGTTTGATTAGTATATTCATTTCTCCTATTTCCTCGGCTATACCCTTCATCTCTAAAAATGTTGTGGGAAAAAGGTCGCTATATTTGTGCAATAGTTCTATGATGATTTCTACTGTCTGTTCATCCCAGTAATATCCAATGCTGGCCATTTTGGGCTGCTTAGTTTTTCCAATGTTAACCTTCTTTATCTTGATTGGTGCAAAAATGACTTCTGATTCTATAGGTGGTCCTTCCACATCTCTTTGGCCTTCAAATTCTTCAATCGAATATCACCCAGATCATCTTCATCCAATGCTTCCTCCTGTACATGGTAACATGACAATAGTTCCTTGATTGTCTACTTATTCCGTTGTTGTTCTTATGTAATAAGTTCTATCTTCAGTTCTTCAATGAATATGACTCCTATCATCAATTTCAGGGTTGCGTCTATGTTGGGGTTCTCATGCTGGAATGAGAAAGTGACTATAAATTTTTGTTGTAATGTCGCACATGTTGTAGTTCCTTTGCATAATTCCTAATATGTATACCAGTTTGCTGGTATGCCCTGTAAAGCATGTATGAAGTGATGAGGCCATTCCTCTAGTGGTGTCATCTTCCATAGCACCTTGCACTTTTCCAAATGTTTCGTTGGTGTCCCTAGTCCTTCGTATCTCTGTTGTTTTTTATATTCCTGTTATGCACCGAACCTTATGCGCAATAAGTGCTTACATTGATACCAGTCTGTGATGGTCTCTTTATAAGCCCCCCACCATCTTGCGGGTGTCGCCTTTAGTGCTAAATCAAGTGCTAGTAGTCTCTGATTCTCTAGTACTTCGTCCTCATATTGTGTCAAGAAGGTTTCCAAATAATTTAGTCCGTGGAAACTAGGTGGTTCTTTGATTTCTATGCCTATCCACTGTACTGCGCAATTTATTATTGCACATCTTCTCATGGATACTTTGTATAGTCTCTGCTGCCAGTTTTCTAACCTAGTGTCTAAGTCTGTTGTGCATGAAGTAATGCTCCACCAACTGAGTACCCCATCTGTAGTTGGGTTTACATAATCCTCATCACGCGCAGTTGTCCTGTACAACTGACAGATCTCCTCTAAGTCCAGGCAAGCGGGTTCTATAAACCTCTTCCCTTCTAATGGATCTAGTGGTGCTATGACCCTGTAATCTCCAGATTCAAATGTCATTTTCCTTGTTTTCAAATTAATTACGCCCTGGTTGTCGAACCCCCAATCCAGACCGAGTAGTGCCAGGTACGGTGTTGTGCCATCTACTATTTCAATGACTTCAAAGTCTTCTTTAATGTGCACTCCATCAAGATCAATTGTTTCTCCTTTCAGTCTACCTATTGGTAGGACTCTATGTTGGTTTTCTAGCTTTAATTGGACATTTGAGTATCCCAATGTTGGCTCTCCCATGCATTTCCAGGTCTTCTTGGGTAGCACATTCACTTCAAATCCTTGGTATAGTATAATGTCTCCCATATTGAAATCCCCAATGTTAGCATTTAGTCTAAATTCCCTACTTGTTCTTCTTTGGGTGTGTAGGTGATTGACGGTTTTTGTTTCTATCTTTTCTTTTGTCTTGCTGCTACATTTCTCTAGTATGTTTTGAAATATTTTCACAGATGAAGAATCACTTAATACTTTTACGCATGATTGCAAAAAACCTTTGATTGTACTTACTTGTCCCATGGGTTGCATTTCGTTGGTATGATCCAACGATGGTGGCATCTCATATTATGAGACTTACTTGACTGGTTGCGTAGTCGAAGTCGACGATGTGTCCTCCTAATGAAATTCTTGTCTGGATTCCATAAAAGTGTCATTTTCTTTAAGTGTGTCGAACTGCTTCTTGGGGTCAGTGTTCTTCTTTATCCATTGGTGTTGTGCTGGTTCCTGTCGAACTGCGTCATTTCCTGTTTTGGTTCCTCCACGAGTGACTATGTTGATGTTTCATCCATCGTCCCTTACTTCAACTGAAATCCACTGAACATTCTAATTATTCTGGTTCCTCTTTTCCTAAATCTTTACTAGAAGTGTCGGGCATTCCTCCGTATCATGGTCTGATGCGTGACAATACATACAAGTCATTGGCAATAGTGGACATTCCCGTGCATAATTTCCTAGTTGCTAAAAATTGTGACATGTGACTAGTCCTATACCACATCCAAAACCTCCTCTGGATCATCCTTCTCCTCTATAGCATGCACGATCACCTCTCGATGCGTTATACTATGGTGCCTGATTATATTGTGCGGTATTGCACCAGGGCTATGTTAGGTTGTATTGTGGTTGCGTGTTATTATAAGGTTGTTGTGCAATATTATACTGTTGTTGTGCAATGTTGTATGGGGCTGGGGCTTGATTGAACTGGGGCGTTGCTTGCCCAGTCATCATTTCGACCTGTACTCTATATGCATCTGATGTTCTTTCCCGCATCAACTCCATAGTTCTGCAATATTTGTCATCATGTCCCACTGACTTACAAAAGGTGCAATATGAATTGTTTGGAACTGTCTGGTATTTATACATCATCGTGCAGTGATAAGGGTCGTGACCCATTTTTTTTCATATTTCGCACCATAATCCTCCCTGTGGTAGCGGGTTTGGCATACCTGTTTCCATATACTATGAAAATGTTGGGCATTCGTTCTTGTGGTGTCCTTTCGTTATGCATGTGGTGCACCAAACGACTTCTCATTTTCCCTTGTTCTTATTATGGTTCAACTGAAATGTTAAATTCTTCAAATCCTCCTTCAATTCCTCAATAACTGGGTTTGTCTACTAGTACTAGTTCAATTGTAAGGTTTCATGTAGAGCCTCTGCCTGCGTATGAAACTTTTGTTTTTGTAATGGATATTTTAAGTGTGGGAGTAGTGAGTTGACAAACAGGTGTCGATGCTACATATCAATCATAAGGTATTTTAACTTTCCTTTCAGTCACTTGAATCTCTGATCAATATCCCATACAAACTCTCCTGGTTTCTGTCTTATATCGATCATCTCGTTCATGTACTGATCCTTTGAGCTTAGCTTCTATAACTCATTAATCAGTATCTTCTTAATTTCTTCCAGTGTCCTCTCTTTCCCAGGGGCATCGATTGTGTCTAGACTCATGTACCATTCTAGTGCACGGTCTCTTAGAGTGATCGCTAGCTGCACAAGTTTGGTATCTTCATCTGTGATCTGCTTCACTTCCCAGATCTTTTCACAAATGAACAAATTCTTCTCAGGGTCTTCTACTACTTCTCCTCTAAACTCTGGTAATATGATAGTGGGATCGTGTCCTTCCATTCTAAATACTGAACTACCACCTCTGTTGCACGGTGTAGATACTTGACTAATACTGCCTGAACTGGCTCCTCCAGTTGTTTCTCCTAGGGTAGATGTACTTTTTGCAGTAAGACTTCCTCCAAACTTTGGTTGTCTAAATGGTGGTGTTCTCTTTGGTGTATTAGTCGCACATGGGTTTATGGGTTCCACACTGACATTAATATGGATAGGATGGTTTCCTTCTCCTCCTATTCTTGGGCCTCTCGTCTTCCTCTTGTATGTTGCGTGCAGGATTTCCTCAATCCGATCCATAACCCAAAGATCCTCTACCTCTTCCTCATCGCTCTCCAAGCCCTCCCTCACGGCTGCGACTCTCTTCTTGGTATTCACCTTATATTGGTAGGGTACTCCACTACGCGTCGTTCCTGATTACGCCAAAATCCACTTAATTTGGTCATCATCCATCAAGATTGGGTCCAAGATTTCCTCCTTCTTGCCTTTATCCTCACCTTCTTCCATTTATCCTCCCTCTGTCAGTGATTCCCCCCTTCTCCCATGCACACAGGGAAGTTTAGTTGTTTGATTCCATTGTCCTTACACCTTTTTTATATAGAAATATCTTAATAGAAGTATAAGATGATTGAATGTACCTTCCTCTGGTTCCACATAGAAATTCTTGCTCGCCTGCATTGTATGACTTCGTTGTGTCGACTGCAAACTCTGTGATGAAGCCTACGACAATACTGTCAAGCCAAAAGTCTACTCCGCGTGTGAATTTGTTGTTCACCTGTTGTAACTACTCAATCTGTATTGGGGCCCAATCTAGCTGTCGAATCCAGTTCGTCATGTGGTTATCCCTCAACCTTAGTATCCACTCCTGTAGTAGATGCGAAAAATCACAGAAAAATAATGTGTAAATCAGTAAATACGTATTTATCCAGATATTTACGCAGTGTAATGCTAGGGTTTCTATTGTCTTTCTGTGAAAACTCTAGTTCTTTGGTTCTCAAACATCCTTCAATTTCCACTTTGGTGGGGTTCCAAGGTCTCAACATTCCCTTATAATGTCTCATTGTTCTTTTGTTTCACTCATTCATTTCTCATTCACTCTATCTTGCCTACTCAATCCTCTCTTGTTCCTCTTAACATGAAAACAGAACCATTTGTTGGTTAACAACTACACTCTTCTCCTACCTAAGTTTTTGACCCAAGGTTCATATCTTCCAGGTTACCAAAAAAGGCTTTAAAACTATCATCCCTCCTGGTAAACCAGAAGGCAACATAGTACACAGAATGCACTGCACATTCTCACCCAAGATAGCTTTAAATGGGTGGTTGTAAGACTCAGGTGTTTACAGCCTAGGATTGAGTATGAGATAGGGGTTTGTTAACCAGAGCCAAGCACTACGAATTATGAAGGTAATCTACCTATTCCTTACAAGTACACATTTCCATTCCACAATTTACTTCCCGAGCAGCATATACGTGTTCCATAACAATATATTAACTCATTTATTAAGCATAACAATAAATTGTTGAAAGAAAGTAAAGAGATGCATACATTCATCACATTACATAGATATTATCGTGGTTCACCCCCTCCTGGGCTACATCCACAAAGATTTGGCTCTTGTCTCTTTTATTATGGTAGTTATGCATTTCCGGCACCACGCACTTACAATTCCCCTCTTATGGGTAATATCTATATGAGGTGAACAAGATCACACGAGGCTCTACAGCCTGTGAACTAATCCTCATATCTACCTTCTCTCCTTCTTTCTATCTCAACAACTTAAAAAAATGGTACATAATAGTATTGCATAATGCCTCCATTCATGTATTACTTTAATGGAAGGTTATAAGAACTTCAACCCTTACAAAACAGTAAAACTTACTGTAAAAATGACAACCTAATATATAAAACTCAAGCAACCAACCGCTATATGATACCTACATATCTATATTTATACATTTCGGTTTCTTCAGCCTTCTTACAAACTATTACCAAAACCCTAACCCTACCAACGTTAGGTCTTCCTCCCATGCATGCATTTTGTTCTTCCTCCAACTATCTCTTTCCTTGTGCATGCTTTCTTGCATGCGAGCACGTTGTTCTTTCTCCAGTTGTTACTTTTGTTTCTGCACGCTTTCTTTCCCATGATCATCCTTCTTTCCGCTTCGGCCTAGTGCCAACAATAATAATTTAAAGAGTATCTAACTATGATTCCTTTTTCTAGAGAAAAATCTGTTAATAGGGTGGAATAAAAGTAATCTGCATTATCAAAAACAAGGACAAAAGGGACATTGAAGCTTGTGATTAGTTGTTGTTCTATGAATTGGATTACCACCTTCTCGTTTACATGAGTCAGAGGGATGGCCTCTGCCCATTTCGTGAAATAATCGGTGGCAGTAAGTATGTACTTGTGTTGTTTTGAATAGCTTGGTGTAATCTATCGTATGATATCTAACCCCCATTACTCAAAAGGCCTAGAATCGGCCACCAGTTGGAGTGGCATATCTCTCTTCTCCCTCCCAACGCTTATTTGAAAAGTTTTACAATTTCAAGTGTATGTGTGAGCATCCTTGAACAAGGTGGGCCAATAATAACCAACTCTTAGTATCTTATGAGTGGTGGTGTTTCCTGCAAAATGCCCATTGGTAGGGCCATTATGGATCTCCTAAAAAACTTTGTCTGCATCTTCACGTTCAAGGCATCTTAAATGTACCCCATCGTAATTAACTTGGAAAAGTATTGAATTTATGAGACGATATTGTGCAGATTTTAGCTTGAGAGCTCTCCTTTCCCTAGGGTTTAGGTTTTCTGGGAAATTCCCATGGTGCAGGAGATAGGTCAATTTCTCATAGCAAGACTCTTTCCCCGAGGATATGTATGAAGCTTCACCGCACCATAATGCCATTTCATTCTCCCATCTGGGGTCTTCATTTACCTAGTCCTGAGCTTCGATTGTCAGTTTGCATAACCCTTGTCCTTTAACTAGTTTAGCGGGTTTTATATCTAGATCAAATTCTTGGACTACTGCCATCCAATTCCCTCTTCTTTCCCCCATCTCATGTTGAGTAATAGGGATCGAACTACGGGGTGAGGCATGATTACTTTGGTATGGTTCTTGAGGATGTAAGATCTGAAATGTTTTACTCCCTTATAAACCACATAAGCATGTTTGTCTATAGCGGGATAATTTAGTTCGACACCTTGGAGGTTAGTGCTCATGAACGATATCGGGGCTTCATTTTTGTCATCATCCATCTGAGTTAATACTACGACTAATGATTGGTTGGAGGTGAAAGTATAGAGGAAGAAATTTTTGTTGAAATCGGGACTTCGTAGCACTAGGGCTTGAGAGATTGCATTTTTAATATTTTTTAAAGCCTTCTTTAGTTCATCATCCCATTTAAACTCAGCGTCCTTACGAATCATTTTTTGTAAGGGTTTGATAGTTTCCGCGAAATAGGGGGTGAATTTCCTCACAAAATTGATTTTCCCAAAGAATGATTGCATAGCCTTCTTGTTGTGAGGTAATGGAAGTTGAGCTATGGCCTTAATTATTTCTGGGTCTATGCAGATACCTTCTTGATATATAATGTGGCCTAACAACTTTCCTTCTTTGACACTGAAAATAGTTTTCTTAGGGTTTAAGGATATGTCATATTTCCTACACCTTTCGAAAATATGGGTTAAGTGTTGGATGTGATCTTCTCTATTCTTTGAATACACAGTTACATCGTCCAAGTAGACTACAACACACTTGTTTATTAGCCCTCTAAATGATACATCCATGGCCCTCTAGAAAGTCTCTCTTGCGTTGATTAACCCAAAGGCGGTGTGTTTATAAGCAAAATTTTCCCACTTGGTTCGGAAGGTAGTTTTTAAACGGTCTTCCTCTGAAACTAGAACCTAGTTGTAACCTGAGAAACTGTCTAGTAAAGAGAAAATATCAGAGCCATACACGGTCTACATAAGTTGCTCCATTGGTGGGACATGGTAGTTTTCCTTTTCCAAAGCTCTATTGAGGTTTATAAAATCTACACATAGGCGAATCTCCACAGACTTTTTCCTTACAGGAACCAGATTTTCTACCCACGCAGAGTGCCTGACCTGGAAGATAATCTTGGCATCTAACAATTTCTTTAACTCTTGACACATGAGAGGTTCCAGGGAAGGGTGATACTTTCAGAGCTTCTGCTGAAAGGGTTTCACTTCAGGTTTTAACGAGATAATGTGTTGAATGATACGGGTATCATAAGTTTTCAGATCTCGGTAGGACCATGAAAAGAAATCTTGATATTGTGTGAAGAGTTTGAGATAAGCCTTCTTTTCTTCTTTAGATATTGTTTTGCCAAGGTTTACATTTTTTGGGTTTTCTGGGGTTTCGAGATTTATACTTTCATGCATGGGACATGAAATACCAGTCTTCGCATTTTTTGATCCCTTAAATCTTTCTTTTAGGTCAAAAAGGTTTTCTAAATTAGCTATTCCCTTTGGTATCATGTGAGAATTTGATTTTTTGATCAGATGATTTGTATGAGGGTTGGTTTCCGTCGATTGTTCTTGGAATACTTCATCGTTAATGGCCAAATATTTAAAATTGTCTCAATTGGTCAAAAAATTTATAATCTGTTCGTCTCCCTCAAAAACCTTCCAATTAGAAATATTGTTGGGCACCGAGGGTTTATATATAAGTTCTACAGTGAACCGAGAAGCTTCATAATCCTCTAGAGGTGATAGCCTTTAAGCGGTGGTGGCCAAAGAATCAACAAGAATGTTCTTCGCTCTGGGAATCACTGTAATGTTGAAAGCTTCAAAATTCTCTATGAGTTTGTGCACTTTCTGTTGGTAATTCTTCAGGTGTGGATAATTTCAATGTATAGTATTCCTTATCTGTCCGACAATGATTTCAGAGTCTCCGAAAACCTTCAATTCTTGGACATCCAAGTCTATGGCTTTCTTTAACCCTTGTAATAAAGCTTCATACTCGGCAATGTTATTTGTGCATTTGAATTCTATTCTACAAGATAGGAAATGTCATTTTCCCTTTGGATTAATGAGGATATACTCTGATCCTGACCCTTCTTGTGATTTAGATCCATCAAAATATAAGGTCCAAACTTGTGGGAAAACGGTATCATCTTCCTCTTTCCTTTTATTTTTCTCTTTTCCTCCAGTTAGTTCTATGATTTCCAATGCAGGTTGTTGGCACAAGAGGGTTTCCTCTGCCACCGTCGACAATTCCTCTTGAAAAATCATTTTGGAGTTTTGAGTAAGAGGGACATTAGATGAGAGAGGGGAGAAGTTCCCGAAGTAGGAATCGCAGGAATAATTTCCTAACACAGGGAAATTTGTTGATGAGGGTTCGTTTAGGGTTTCTAGGTCAATAACAGTATGTTTTAGATATCTCTCCCTATCAATTATTATCATATTTTTGTGTCCCTTTAAGTGTATCCAAAGGTGTGCCCAGTCTGTGCTAAAGTATCCGTTCAAATTTTTTGACCAATCTCGACTTAATAACAATCCATAAGCTTCTGGGATATCTACTACAATGATGTCAATAAGTTGAACAAATTTAGGATGTGTCGTTATTCTGAGCATTACATCTTTGAGTTCTCCCATGACCTTCACCTAGGTTCTGTTTAGTTGTATTACATGTTTATCACTTTTGAGAGGGACTGTGTAATTTTTTGCAAATAGATAGTGGCATAACATTAGAGGATGCTCCTGAATCGACCAAACAATTATGAAGGTTTATGTTAAAGACTTCAAATGTTAAAAGGAAAGGTGGGACAAAAGGTTTTCCCTTATTATCTTCAAAGCAAGTGTTCACAGTTGGTTTATTTCCTAGATCTGTGGGAGCTATATTTCTTCCCGGGTCAGTGCTTGTTGTAGGGTTTTCTAATGATTTCAAATCTTGTAACAGGAAGTCTTTTTGTTGAGGGATTCTACATATGTCCATAACTAATATATTAGCCTTCAACTTCTTCAAATATTCAACTATGTTGTAATCCATCTTCGGCGATTCTCGTGTATGGATGTTTATAGGGTTTCTTCGAGGAGTAAAAGGTTATTTCGGGTGATTGGGAGTTGGTCTCCCTCCCGCAATTTGGGTCATAGTAAGATCGTTCGATATAGGTTGACCCCTACTTCTTGTTTGCATAGCCAAGACTTTTGTAGGTGGTTATTGAACTTCAAACAGGTCATTGGAAAGCATATCTAGGTCAAGATCCCATATCAACATGGTTGTTTCTTCTGGTGGATCAATTTCTTCCTAATTGACAATATTCATACTAGATTTGCTTGATTGTTCAGTCAATGAGACTTCATCTAGAAACCAGTTGGTCATTAAATTCATGGCATGAACCCATTGAGGGTAGTCTCTTTCAGAGTGGTTCTCTTGATGGTAAGTGAAAAAAGAGTCGGGTGCTACATTTCCAAGATCGATGTTTAGGTTGGTTGGGGGAGGTTCAATTTCTTTGAACAATGGATTCCTTTTAAAGAAAGGCTTATAGGGTTGTTGTCCTTGGTTTACATCCCCTACACTTCTCTTCATGTCTATGATTTCATTTGATAATTTTTTGACCATGCGTTGCAGGTCCTCTATGTCTCCACTTCCCTTCTCAGGGGCTTGTTCTATTTGTTTCCCCGGGGGTTTAGTAAGAAATAGTCCTCTCCTAGGAGAAGGTTGAACTTATTTCTTAACTAATGAGACATGGCCTTCTTTACATCCCTTCATTTGGAATTATATTGTTTTGGATTCTTCAAAATTATCAGCTAGGGTTAGTTTGGTAGCCCTCTTTACAAACATGGAAATTGAAGCTGGGAGAGCATTGACATATACTTTGATTTGCAACTCCTGAGTAGGTTTAGCTTCGGGTGATCCAGATTATTTTCGGCATGAAATGAGAGTGGAGATATAATAAATAAATGCATAGAGATATCGTGGATATCCAATAATATAACATAAATGTATCAGATATGCAACCATAAACACATATATACAGTAATACATGATTTCTATTAATGAAAGAAATGTACAGAGACTGTAAAAATACAGAGTGAAAGACTCGCTAGAATGGTGGAAGCTTATATCTAAGAAGAGATGTGATGACTACTCGCATTTGCAAGAAGATGATTTTACAATGAGGCTCCAAAGTCCTTTTTATCATAAAGAAAATCCAAAACCCTAACCCAGAAAGATGAAAAGACAACAGTTTTATGGACCCCGTTTTGGGTAGTTTGGTGTATCAACTTCCCGGGGGCGTAACTTTGGCATACGATCTCCGTTTGGGGCGCACGATTGATAGTTGGAAAGATATCGTTGAGGAAATTCATTTAGGGGGCTCAATTAGAGCCTTCATCTATACTTGAGAATCTTGATCCCAAAAAACCTTCATTTAGGCCCTCAAAATGGCCCCGAAAGTTAAAAACTGCTAAAAATAGTAAATTACCAAAATTGACAGAAAATTGTTTTGAGCCATTTGGAAAAGGTGGGTGGCCATCAATATCCACCTGGATCAATCCTCCCTCCTTAGGAAGCAATTGTCTCCATTGCGTTGAGTGTCTAGGGGAGAGGGAAAAGCGTTTGTTGAATCTGCATCTTGATGAGTTGTTTGCCTTGTTGGAGAAGTTGTGTTGCTTAGCTTGTTGAAGGTTGTCATGAACATGTAGCTAGAAGGGTTGGACCTTTTTAACCAGTATGGATACATGAGATTCCTGTGTGAAAAAGGAGTCTTTACACTTTGCTGCAATCTTGTCGACCTGCTTATGTTGGATAGAAGGTGCTTGGATTGAGGTTGTAGTGGTTGCAGTATCCTTTTGTTCACCTTTTGAACAGATTGTGAAGAAGTTGAATTTGGTAGTATGAGATACTACCTTGTGGCACTGTTTAGGTGGAACAGTAGTCAAAACTACCTATAGTATTCTATAGCGATGACCCCCTAGAGAAACACTGACACTGCGAGGTCGAGACTCATAAAAAACATGGCACTTCCACATATATGGTTGGCCCAAAAGAACATCACAAACATCCAGTGGGGAAACATCACATAATGTCTCATCCTTAAGGGCTGGATGTTGTATGACAATTGACATTGTTGGTTGACACAAAGATCTCATCCCTAGCGAAGCCACCCGATATTGTATGGCTGTGGGTGTGGTGTATGGCTGTGGGTGTGGTGTTGTCGACAATCCCAACTTTTTGATGACCTCTGCTAAGATGAGGTTATTCTGCCTTCCTCTATCAACAATAAAATGCAGCGGGGTCCCCTTCATCCACATTTGTGAATGAAAAAGGTGCTCTCCCTCTTCAGGATCTATTGGTTTTGTTATCACCTGCTAATTTGTATCAATTTTTCCCAAAGCGTCTTGTCCTTATGCTATTTTTCCACTCACACTTTCAAACTTTTTCACCAGCTCCATCAATCTCCCATCACCTAAATCCTTCATTCAACTAGTCATCCAAAATATTCGTGTCCTCCATAAATAAAAAAATTTGACAAATATCCCAAACCTATACCTAGTCTTAATGCTTATCTAATCCCCTTAGTTCCATCCCTTCATTGATTTTTACCCTTATTTTCATATTTCTGTTGAAAATAAAAAATATTCATTTTATTAAGCACCCTTATCCTATCCACAAAGTCACATGTTAAAGCCTCATATGCCCAAAGTCTTTAAAAAATTGGAAAAAATGATTATTATTAATATAAATATTTTTATATTAAAATATTTATATTAATATTTAATCCAATATTTAATTTATGGAATCACGTCAAATCATATCATGGGCACGAATCTCAATTTATAATTTGGGAAAGTCAAAGGTTGGATGGAGGGCGCACATACATATCGTGGATTGAAGTAACGAGGAGGTTAATTATGTGAAGGCGGATCGAGGAATACTATCGTGGTTTATTTGGTGGACATGTGTTTTTACGTGGAGCACATTAGACGTAAAAGTAGTTTGATTTAAACCACTTTTTGCCCAAACCCGATATAATAAATGCAATCATTTATCATATTTTTTATGTGCGGCATTTTTCCAAGAATGAATTTCAATAATGATTATGGGATTTCCAATAAAATAAATTCCTCCTCACGATGAAAAGGTTTTATGGAGGTAAGATTTAAGTTTTATAGATTAATGTTATTTCCATGCAAAAGATTTAAATGGGAAGATGCATGCGAACAAAGACTTGGATAATTCTTTATCCAAAGATTTACAAAAGTAAAAGAAGAAGATAAAAGGTATTTTGCCAAAGACGGTAAATTGGAAAAATACACAGTAAATGTTTTTTCCACAGTGAAACGATAAATTGGAAAAAACATTACACAGTAAATTTTTTTCATAGGAAATAGTAACAGTAAATTTTTTTTTACAGTGAATGGCGAATTGGGCAAAACAAGACATGGTTTTAAAGACCACGGGCATGAATTAAACTATGGAAATTTAATTCTCTATGATAGAAAATATTTGGGAATTATTTTTATTTCAAATACATTATTCCCAAATGTTTAATGAGAATATGGATAAATGCAATTATATTTAAAAGAGTATGAGTGAAATTTCAAAGAGAACGTGGCAGAGGAAGGAGCTGGAGTGTCATTTGTAATCATTGTAGAAGCTGAAACGTTTCATTCAGTTATTGTAACCGGTTGCACATTGAAGGAACTCGAATTGTATAAGTGTTAGAGGTTTTGAGTCTATGAGAGGCGGGAAGAAGTGCAAGAGTACAATTCTGGTGGTTCTGGACTCTATTGTAATCTTTCTAGGACTGAATTGAATACATATGCAGAAGCATTTTGAACTGTTTATGAAAAGATTTTAATGCCTATGATATGAGTTTTGTCTTCCCTCATTGTACATATTTCCTGTGTTTCTTTAATTCCATTTACACTGCCTTATGTTTAAATTGGAGAGTTAAAGGCCCAGAATTCGTCTTGTGATGCTCTCGGCTTAAGCAATTTAAACTGTGTATGTTTCTTCTTAGCTAATTCAGCATTCATTTCCGTAATGCTCTAATGCAGTTATTTTTTTCCTCTTTCCTCTTACCACTCTGATTTATTTTAAGTTACAACTCAGATTCATTGCCTCACTTAGCCTTTATCCTCTGGAGAGTTATATCAGTTGATCATTGTTTTCATTCAATTTCATAATTTTGACTCCATAGCCCTGTGTGTCCCTCCTCTTTTTGGCCAATAACTTTATTAAAAACCCCCAAAACAAACCAAATCTAGCCACCAGTTTCCAAAAGAAATATCAAGTGACACGAGAGAGCCCTCTCTGAGTTGAGAAGATTAGTGTCTCAGCTCTAAAGCTGGTTGAAACAGTTACCTCTGTTGTTTGTCTATTCAGTTGGGCAAAATTTACAGAGTGCTAACATTCTGGCGCCGTTGTCGGGGACGGAAATTGAAAAATTTTCCCTGGGAAAGAACGACATGGTAGATTTCTAAGGTCTGAGAGCAGTAGACACTTAGGAACATATTGGTTGTATTCCTGCTCTGGCAACTCCACACATCAAAAATTAGTTTGAAGGAGATTCCGCTGGTAGAAGAATCTAGAAATTCAAATCTTTAATGGCGACTCCAATCTCAATGTGTAATCTAGCTTCCAAAACATTATTGGTGACTCCACTCAAGCTTCGAATGTAATTCAGAGACCCTACTGGAAGCTGAGATCCCTTGACAGAGGTATGAAAAGACATTATGGAAGAAAACAAGTACTTAAAATTGGATTTTTTCCAAGGAATTTTATTGTTTGTTATAAGTTACCTCTGGTCCTTCCTTGAACATGCCAAACAAATTTTTCT
The DNA here is from genome assembly GCA_009831015.1 of Picea engelmannii. Classification (NCBI taxonomy): domain Eukaryota; kingdom Viridiplantae; phylum Streptophyta; class Pinopsida; order Pinales; family Pinaceae; genus Picea; species Picea engelmannii. The sequence continues at coordinate 190 of ML827393.1, read as the reverse complement.
TTACCTATTGCATTCTAATGATGATCATGAGAAACTTGCAATTGTATATCCTCCTCTTAAAGTGGTACATGCATATCCTAACTGTATCACTGATTTTGATAAAAAAAATCCATCTGGGCCATGTGATGACCATAACCAAGTTGATGAGCCTCATGAAACCATGGTTGATGTTTCATCTCCTGCACTTGAT
>ML827392.1:20663-31771 GCA_009831015.1 Picea engelmannii | reverse complement strand
GCTTGTCCTCACGTATCAGGAGCTGCCGCCTACGTCAAATCCTTCCACCCCGATTGGTCTCCCTCTGCGATCAAGTCGGCCCTCATGACAACAGGTATTCTATTGCTTAGATTCAGGCATGCTCTTAAGGCAGGCTTACATTCTAATCAAATTCCATTGATGCAATACGGCGCAGCTTCTCCCCTGGATCCGAACTACGCTGGCAACTAAGACAAAGAAGTGGCATACGGTTCTGGTCAGATAAATCCAGTGAAGGCCATCGATCCGGGGCTTGTATACGACACCAACGTTAATTCCTAGATCGACATGCTCTGCAGTGCAGGTCATGACACTGCTCGTCTACGTATGGTGACAGGAGATAGTAGCACTTGTTCTGGGGCTCCTAGAATGGGAGTTACAGCACTTAATTATCCATCCATGATGGTTGTTGCGAAGGGTGGACAGCGTATTTTCACCAAATTTCCAAGAACATTAACCAACGTTGGAGAAGCCCAATCGTTCTCTGCAACATTATACCGAAGGACGCAGTGATATCCGGCGCCCTAACTTGGAGAAATAGTAATTACAGTGTGACCCTAACTTGGAGAAATAGTAATTACAGTGTGAGAAGCCCGATCGTTCTCTGCAACATTATACTTGCACAGTAGGGGCTTCACACGGTATGAACGTACTCATTATTACGTAGAAAAGGTATATACCTATTGACAATGGGCAAATTTAATAGGTTTTTAGTGCTGAATCAGTTTTGTATGGACAAAATTAAATATTGATAGAATATTCTTAGTCGTCCCAATAAATCAATGGTTGTGATTTCAACCACTAACTTCCTCACTATTATAAAGACATCCATTTACATGTTTCTTTTTTTATTTTTACTTGATCATATTTAAAATTTACTATGGTAGCTAGCAGAGTACCACATCTGAGTTATTAACAAAAAATAAAATTTTGTTATAGAGTTGTTTTTTATAGCAGGTTTCATTTTCTGGACCAGCCAAAACTCATCAGCCACCAGTTTGAAGTAAGTTTCCCATTAACCCAATAAAGCGATGGACATCAGTTCGAGTCACCCTGACTTTTCACATTTCATGGCGGATCGCCTGCAAAGCTCGGGCTCGGAATCGTGAAAGCTCGGGCTCGGAACCGTGAAATCACCTTGAAATTCAACTTCGACATTTCAAATCCGAAGATTTCTTAGTGAACTGGAAACCGAAGCGTTTCTTCTCATTCGAATGTCGTTTGATTTGAGATCTGAGCCGCGTAATTACGTCGAAAGTGTCAGCCACAATTTTTCGGCGTTCACCAGCCACAAAGCCATGAATTTGTGGCTGTGCTAGTCATACTCCAAATAGTTGTTTCAGTTGATAGCGCCATTGATTCCATCCCCATATTATTCCATTATTATTTATTGGCTAGTGCATTTGTTTGCTAAATCTTAACAATGTGGTGTTATTTTCGCCAGAAGCGCATTTTATAGTTAGGTATGAGAAGATATCGCAATTTAGTGTTATTTTTTGGCTAGTGCATTTGTTTGCTAAATGTTACAAGAGTTTCTCTACTTCAAAAATATATGTGATAATATTAAAAATTAATGAAACCTCTTGTCACATTCTTGAAGAAGGTTCCTATGTGAATGAAGCTAAATCATAAATCATAAATTGGATGGTTCAGATTATAAGGAGAAATAGAATGTAGTTGTTCTATGGAGAACTCCAATATCCAATAGTTGAAATTTGTGCTAAATCCTTATAGAAATCAAAAGTTTTAGATTCATATATTTTTTTCATTTCTCCTTATAAGTTTCATTTGTCGTCTTCTTTGTCCTCATTCATTGTTTCTCTAGATTTGCAGAGTTCTAAGTTATGTCATTTTGATCTTTTACATTGTTTGGATCTCTTGGTTCACATTCTTTCCATATTTTTGGTATAGTTTTATTACCTTTGTTGTTTGTTGAAGAGGAGTGTGTGTGATGATACAAAACATAGAGATGTAGTGGTTGTTGACAAAACCAACACCAAAATGTTGTAGTTTGATACTCAAGAGTCTGAACTCAGGAGAGGAGCATTCGACCGAAGGGATATCCTTTGCACTGGAGGGAGTCTCCTTATGGCCGTCATGAGAGAAATCATTATCAACTATAGAGGTGGCCCTCTGAATAGAATTTGGCTAGTTTCCTTCACCATTTTTTGCATAATTAACATCCTCCCATTCAACCTTACAACCCGAGAGCTCGACAATTTCCTACCAATTTTTCATATTTCTCTCTTTGTTGATGAGGGAGGGAGAAGAAGAAGAGACACTCTCCAGTGAATTAGATGACAACATAACTTCTCTTGGAGGACAAGCCATTCTCCCTCCTAAGTTGCTTCCCATGTGTGAATGCCCATGGAATAAAAAACGAGGCATAGAGAAGGTAAAGTGTTCTATGATTTCCCTCATATCATCAACAAGACTGCACATGACAATCCCATGAGAAGACATGGGAATGATAGTCGGATGCTTCCCACCCTCTATAGTTGGATGTTTCTCACCCTCTATAAGGCCTCTAACATTCAATGAAGGAATGTGTGGAAAGAGAGATGGAGGGGGTGAAATTACTGCCATCACGGAGAGAGGACGAATATAATAATTTCCAACTAGAGTCATGGTACTTGTGATCAACATCACCCCAATTTTCTCACACTCAAGGTGATAGGGAAAGTTAGTGTTCTCACTCCTGACGTGACATGGCATTATTAACACGAAAATGCATCGAAAAACAAGATCCAAAGTGGACTCCCAAAGCTTCTCCATCTATCCTTGAGACATGTCAAGAAGACACCCCATCCGAGGCAAAATCATAGTAAAAGTATTAAATAAGATTATCAGATATAATCAAATAGTGTATATTTATGCTATGGGTAATTCAAAGTTGAGGTATTGTATTTGGGAGGAATTCATTATTAATAAGAAATTGGGTTTAAAGATGGTTTTCTAAAAAAAACTTTTTTATTGATTGTTCATTGAAGAAATTATTAGCGTTTTTCTAAAAATATATGTTATGTATAGAAAAAGATTAATATAAATGAAAATGTGAAAAAAATTACTTTAAAATATTTGCAAACATTAAACTTAATTATTAAATAAGTTTTAGAAAAGCATGAAAATATCATTGCTATCACATATTGTGAAAGGATGCAAGAAATTTATCCATTGGCTTTTAGAGTAGAAATAAGAGCTTGGGGAGTGGAGATTAAACATAGGAGACTCAATGAGAGCATCAATCCAACATCACATCTTAGTCACATGTCATTGAGTCTCAATATGCACCACTTATTATAGTTTGGCAATGTTGGTATCTATTTACTTTCATTTATCTTTATTGTTCTTATTTTTTTKGTTCTTTYCTAATTAAAAAAYTWTATTTTCTAACCTTGTGGGCACTCATTTTTCAAGGTAGAAGAAGAAGTGGTTTTCTTGAATATTTTTTGAGAACTTAGGTGCTCAAAAGGAAGTCTAAGAACCTTATGGGCACTCTTACTTCTATGGTAGAGGGAACAATGGTCTTCTCAAATCTTCTTGAGAAATTTGTTTCTCAAATGGAAGTACTGGAACATTGTGGTTACACTTATTTGAATGGTAAATGACACAAAAAGGGTTGAGTTATTAGTTGGGGGTCAATGTTGGAATACTTTGGTTGAGATATATGGTGGAAGGATTTATGGTTAGTTTTTCAAAGAAAAACCTCATAGGATCCAAAATGATTGAGTAATTATTTGTGTGTAAATGTTGGAAGAATTTATTTAGACCATACTTTTACTTTTTACAAAGAAGGTCTCATGAGATCCCCCTGTCTTCCCAGAATACCCAAATATGACTTGGGGAAATGGTTCAACCGATTGAGCTAACTCTTGGAAATTTTATGCAGAGATGTTATTTTCACATACATATTAAAATTTAAAAATATAAAATATAAAAACATTGTTTAGACAAAACGTAAGTATTTTTCTTTCTTGTAGCATACCTATTTCACATTTATCATTCCTGTAACATAGATGTGTATTCATAGTTGTACACCTTGTATATAATTTATTTAGTCACAAATATATAATTAGGGCACGTAGATCCATAATTCCCCATGTGTATCACTATTAAATATTTTATCGCTACTACAATACAAGGTTCTAGCATCGTTGATGCCTTGGAAAACCTAGCTTAGTGTTTTTTTCTTGGCATGCATCATGATTTGGAATCATGGTTGTGTTAGTCTTGCATCATGATTGGGAATCATTTTTGATACAATGCCAAAAACACTTAAAAACTTCCTTGCATTGGCTAGCATTATAATTTGCTTCACTTGGGTCGACGTTGCATTAGGTTTATGATTTATGCATCAAACATAATCTGTAAGAGTTGAAGTAGTGTCATATGCATCACAATTGTCACATTGGGGTTGCATCCGTCATAAAAAATAAAGTTGACTTTTTTGTAAAATTGTTGTTGTTTTAGCACACCATTTCGATGCCATTTTCCCAAAGAGTTCAAATTGATCCTTAATGGGAGGGTTCTCAATGATATGCACTGTAAATTTGGTACTATTGATTTCATTCATTGTATAGTACATCCTTATCATTATTAAAGGTTTGTACTTTTTTTATTGTGTATATTCAATATGTTTTCACATGTCCTGTTCAATTTTTTTTTATAGGAACTTAAAAAGATTTCATTCATAACAATTTATTAATCAATATTCCCTTATTATTATGAAACATAGTTGAATAATGTAAAAATATCTTGAATATATAATTTTATGCACTTGTTGATAGGGTCCAAATATTTTCAAATCTAGTCCATGGATTTGGGGAATTGTTATCCTTTTCATGAAGCTTTCGTATCCAAACTTTTATCCCTCTATGGATCAAATTTATCCTCGACCTTTCTATGGGTAAGGCTCTTCAATGTTCCCCTTCAATTTTGGCCTCTAAAGACTCTATTCAATATTATAAATGACATCCAAAAGTTTCACAACTACAATCCTAAAATGACTAAAAGATAATGCATGACCTTATGAGGATATGTGCCAAAATGGATCTCTCAAAATTGATCCCCAAAGAGGTCGATTTGAATGCAGGTGAATATGTATGGAAACAAAAACTAGACTATGAGCATGTTAAATTTCATTGTAGATCATTTTTTAGGTTGGGCACACAATCTCCTCCCGACCTCAATGAAAACATGTACCTGATTTGATTGAACCAACGCATGAAGGATCCTTTTTCAAAATGAAACAAAATTGAGTACTACATGGTGACATAGTGATAAGGTGAACCATTAGTTGATAGAAATCAAGAGCACTATAGGAAAAGTCACTTTGGGTGAAGAGACAAAGAATATATAATTGTTACATGAAGCCCCACTAATTCATGTGAGAGTCCTTTCCCCTTATAAATATCCCCAAAACTCAGGGGAGGATACACCCAAGGAAAAATAAAGGCTCCATGGGAAATTTGACAACCACTCCAGGGCTTGCACTCATCCCTATGGAAGAATAAGAAGAAGTTAATTTGATTTACGATGCATACACTATTCCCCAGGACAATCAATAATTTTGGACTTAAGTTGCTGGAAAGAAATCTAAAAGGAAAGGTAAATATGTAATTGAATATCTAACTCAATCTGAAACAAGAACATTAGTATAGAATTTTTTGTCGAAAAATATTGTTATGATCTGAGTTTATCAAATAGTGTACTTGTAGGTTTCAAAAAAATTATTGAATTGGAAGTTTGACAAAGTATATAGGTCTATTCTTATATGTGGATCCTAGAGCATGTCTTCTAATCATCTTTTTTTATTTGTAAAACCCTATTGTACAATTTATTCACAGATTTTTTATTAATTCAAATTTTAACTTTTTTTTTCCAAGAACAAAATATGTATTTACATTAATATAAAAAAAATATATAGTTAGATTCCCATGGAATTCAAAGGTGTTGATGATCCCTTTGCATGGAATTCCTATCTATAATTCATCATCACACAAAATAATGATTTTTTCTTCTATCCAGTTACATGTGTAGCCTCTTCAAAAAGACAAAAAAATTTCAAAGTAGTGTTAGCGGAGAAAATTCCCCTAATACTATACTGGGTAGGAATATAGGCAGAGCACAAACTTCCATTAAAATATAGTCCTAATCCTAAGCTATCCAAAAACTACCCAAACAAAGAGAAAAAATAGAAGAATGAAGACTCATAAGTGTACCTTAGCCCCTAACGTCCGATGCAAACTTCCGTCACCTTTGTAGTTCCCTAAGCTACGTGTCTCCTCCCGAAGCTGACCCTTAAGAACACTTAGGAAAAAGATGCTATAAATATGAAATCTCTACTTATCATTGTTAGCATTTAGATTTAAATGTAGATGTATTAAGCAATAAAGATACAAATATGCAATGAATTGGGACATGAAAATAACTCTTATTCAAACTGAAGATTAAAATATTAAAAACCTTATTGATCATAAAAATGCTTCATGAACCAGTCCCGGGCTCCTCTTATTGCTTCTCTAAGTGCATCATTCCCATGTTGTCTCTCACAATCAACTGATCTCTTTGGGAAAATAGAAGGGATTGTATAAGGAGAAAAGGTTAAAGAGGGAATATTGAGGTCAAATCTTAGAAAGGGCTGCAAAACTTGGGCTAGAAGGGGAAGGGATTTTGGCAGAGTTTATCTTTTCTCTTGCTTGATGTCGAAATGAGACCCCAAGACCTCTTTTTATATGAAAAAACAATGGTTATTCAGTTTGGGGGCGTGGTACAATGGGTAAAATGTTTGGGAAACCTCCATAGCCTCTTAACTCCACTAAAATCCTTGAAACTTTTTATTTTTTGAAATTTTTGGAGGTAAACACAAGTTGTCTAGTATGAAACTAGTGTGTATACGTAGGCAGTAGTGGAGCAGGATGCGTACATGCTCCAAAAATAAATAAATTAAGAAAGAGTCTCAACAGTAATTTGGAAAATTGTGTAAGTGAAAAGGCCAATGCCATGTATGCATAGGTAGGAAATTTTTTAGCTATAATAGATTCTCCCTAATGTGTGAGGTCAAAAGAGAAACTGATGGTCAAAATACATTACAATATCTTTACTAGTGGAAAGGCACAAAGTCGAGTGAGCACGGGAGAACAGTTCGGGAGGGCACCATCTGCAAAATAATAATAATCTCCCTGAGGAAGGCATACCCATGCTCGGGATGAACTAATCATGGATGCCAATCAAGTACACTGCAGATCCATGTCATATAAAGTGTAGCCGTTAGAAATACAAAGTGGATCTACATCTCAAAATCATTTGATGATATTCAAGTACAATATAATATGCATCTTCAAGAATTATTGACGCCTGCGACTAAAGATGAGAACACCATAGCTAGAACAACAATTTCAAGATCTTCAACATCTCAGTTAGGAGTATAATAGGAGTGTAAGACTCACTACTTTGAGGTCTTTGACATGTCTTCGGGGAAAGACTAGAGGATCTCGATCATCAGGCACATAGCTTCATCGATTTGGAATCCATACTTGACTGGACTCTCGGGGTGATGGACTCATGAAGGTCAAGAGACAAAATGTAGAATGGACAACTCAGGTTGGATAAAACTTTCCTTGCGAAAAAGCACAAAAAATGATGAGACTCAAGCAACGTAACATTGACATAAGTCAGTGATGCAGGATTCACCATAAACTCACCACATGTTTGGAAGAGTAACCAACGGAAGGGGACATAGATCTATGTAGCGAGAATAATTTATGAAGGTCATACTAGATCCCAATGCTTGGCAAACAAATAGAAGGATGTGCTTTGTCAAAGGGTGCCTATATTGCTACCGAAAAGAATCTATATATCCCGTCCCCTCTTTTTGGAATATTTGATTTTTTTGTCTTACGATCTTGAAAATGAATAAAAGAATGCTACGTTATAGAGGAGGAATGAGTGTTGCAGGAAAGAAAACTAGTTTTAGGCGCATGGAACATACACATGCTTGATGCAAGGAGACATGTGTAGGATAAGGACACTCGGGAAAATTACTCCATGGGTCAAGGTGTCGGATTGCAAAGGAAAAAAGTGTTGCAAGGCTTGCGTTAAAGAATGATTTGAAGGTCGTAATTGAGAGCAACATGGATCTGGAATTAGGCCAATGACGCAAAGATAATACCCACAATGCGATTAAGTGTGACACAACAAGACCCCTTGTATGTGATTTTTTACGATCCCACAGAAGGTAAACTCGGTGTTTTTTTCACATTATAGAGAGTCTGAAAAAATGCTAAAAGAAGACTCAAGGGATTTCCTTTTTCACAATTAGTCTAGTTGGTTCGAAAAAGGGTTAAACTTATACTGAAAATATGTCTCTTCAAAATCATTTTAATGAGCGTGATTGAGACAATATCACTCGTCTATATTTTCAATTTTAAGGAGTCTGAAAAGAGCTTAACTATTGACTCACAACCTTTTTCTAGGCTTAGTCTCCTTAGCCCGAAAAAGTATAAAATATAACTTAGGAGAGCTCTCTCGGCGAGACAAGTCTCATTAGGTGTACCTTTTTCTTGGATAATCTATTCGCTGGAAAAAGGGTTAAAATCATGCCAAATAGATGTTCTATCTGGACCAATTAACGAGTGTGAAAGGAACAAGGTCACTTGAAATGTTTTCATATTTAGGGAGTTTGAAAAGAGATTAACTATGGAGTCCAAGGGGGTTCATTTTTCGTCGGTAATCTCTAAGGCCCGAAAAAGAGATAAACCAAAACCAAGGAGAATGTTACTTTTTCAAAAATCTAGTCCCTCAGGCCCGAAAAAGGGTTAAACTTACACCTAAGAATACTCTCCTAGCGAAACAAAGTTCCTAGGGCATACCTTTATTCCTAAAATTATCCATCCGGACCAAAAAATGGGTAAACCACCATCGGACAAATGTGCCCTCAAATTTGATTTTGGCGAGCATGAAGTGCAACAAGATCGATTGACGATATTTTCATTTTAGAGAGTCTGAAAAGGGATTAAAGAAGACTCCAGGGGGGCTTCTTTTCTCTCGACACAATTTCGAAAAGAATAAATAAATTCTTGTTGGATGTTGATTTCAAAATTCAAACGATATTGAAAGACAACAAAYGATTCTCATTAGGGAGTCCYTCARGTATAGGCCAGAGAAAGATGAAGAAGAACTATGAGGCCTCAACACAAAGACATGGTGGGATTAAACAAGACTCTTGTGCCTATGAAGTACTATGGCATGGAAAACAAGGATCTAACTAGGATGCCCATGGAAGGAAGGCTCTACCACTGATCCAAAAACGAAGGTGTTACTAATAAATTKCAAGTTAGTTTAATGTACTTTTTGCATCAGATCGTTAAGAATGCGAAATACATAAACTTCTTATCTTGTTTKCGGAATATCAAATGTGACTTTTACTTGATGCTTATTAATGAATAAAGAGATCAACCATTAATATCCATGCTGCAAAGGAAAAGAATAGAACAACAAAATAGAAAGAGAAAAAGAGACAAGAGGTTGATAACAGAGTTCACCAATCGTTGGCTACGTCTCCAGGCCCACTTCCAAGTGGATGACCTCTTTATTGCTCTTTAAAATTCTCAAAGTCCTCTTACAATGCTCTTTGCTATTACATTACATGATTCATGTATATTTTGCAAGACCTCCTTGCTCAGATTCATGCATGCACCATCAAAATCCTCTCAACAACATGAGAAAAACGCCTCTCAAAACATGAGAAAATGCCAAAATTTACAAACTGCTCCTTCAAAACCCTGCATCAAAAGGTCTCCTACAAGCTTCAAAAATCCTGGTTTATATAGATTTTGAGGCTCAGATGAGGAATCCCAACTTCCCTCAATAAATGGCCTCTTTTTGGGATCAAATCCCCCTTCAAATGGCCTTAATATCCTCAAAAATCCATTATCTGGACTGAATATTAGTCAGAAATCCCAAAAAATCATTAATATATGGTTTAAAAACCACTTTCCAACAATATATGGGATAATCCCCCAATTCAGGTGCGCGCTCCCTCTTTGTAGTCACATGACACCATAAAACCGTGGGTTGGGGATTATCCCCATCCCCCTTCTACCCACATAGCAATATATTTTAATTTAAATAAATTTAAATATGCTATATAGAATAAGTAATATATATGGCATGTTGGTGTTGTGGCTCTTCCCAAGGCTTTGGATCAATGGTGGTAGGTCGTGGGTTCAAAACCCATGGATTGCATAAAACTTTTAACATAGTCACCAAACGACCGAGTGCCACATGGCACATCCTTTTTGCCCAATATTCGCCACGTGTCCATATGGTATTGGTCCAAATCTTTCCCAGTCACTACTTCATCAGCATACCTATCCAATCACCATCAGTCACTTGTCATCCTCCGACTAGATCTGTCTGTTCCCAGTCAACTACTGCCACATGTCGTTGCCACACCAGCATCGTACCCTGCCCAGTCACCGCTTGCACAGTAAGCATCATACCCTGACACGTAAGCCAGTGCCATGTGTCACCCTTGTAGTATTGACATGTGTCACACTCTGATTGGTCCATGTCATCTATTGTACATGCAGTCACCTACCATGTGTCACCTCCATAATATGTCAGGTCAGCAATGATGACGTCCGCATGTCATACTGTTGACGCCAACATTGACTGTTGGCCTTTGACTTTTTGCTTGTTTGGGTTTTCAATCAGAACACGATAACTTTCGCATACAGAGCCCGTTTGAGGAAGTAAATATACTGTCGGAATTAGCGCGATGAGATGGACGCAATGACATTGGTTTCATTTAATTTCGATAACTTTGATTTTTGAGCATTTTTTGAGCCTGGGGAGCCTCCTGGATCATTCCTGCCCACTTTGGAATCTTTTGGACCACCAAAAGTATGCTTTTACTTAGGTAAGAAGTGAGGGTACTGCCTCCCCACTTTTTCTTGTATCATCCATCCTCTCTGTTGGGATAAGGATCACCTGACTAATCATAACAATCATGAAAACTGAGATAGCATTGTTTATCAAAGTAATCATTTCATTTATCGCACAATCATCTACATTCTTTGTCGCACTTT
>ML827391.1:83392-97811 GCA_009831015.1 Picea engelmannii | reverse complement strand
TCTGGATCAGCTTGCCATAAAAATGTTTTCACTTGACTCTGCAAAATATTTTTTATCAGTCATGAAATCTAATCCATAAACAAACAAGAACACATAGACTACCAAAGAAAGATCATACACCTTTAGAAACAAACTACTGAAAGATATGATTCAGTTTTGAATCCTGTTGTCATCAAGATGGTTTAGCTTTCTAGTAAACTCAGAATGAATGAAAAAAAGAAGTATCTCACAAGTACAGAGCAAACCTTCCCCTTATGTTCTCTCCCCTTTGTCTCTTCTTTTGATTGAGCATTTATTCTTTCCCAATAAGTTATGGTAGTTCAACTACCTTTCTTTTGTTGTTAAGCTTAATTAGCTTAACTAATTAGTTGAGACAAAATAATAATAATACATAAATAAGGGTCTATTTAAATAATAACTAAATAGGTGGAACCCCTTGTCACTCTGATTTTCATTTCTTTAATGATCATCAAAATATGAAATATAATACCCCAAAAATTAACTCAAATATTCACCTTGTAACTCCCAACCTCATATTAATAGTCAAATATTTTAGTATCAAAATAAAACATGGCTATATCCAAAAATAGAATCATATACATGCTACCAAAACATTTTGTCTAAATATGTCTTTGTTGTCCAAAACACTTTGTCATCATACCAATAAAAAATGTCCTCAAGAAAATAACAATAAAAAGCATTAAAAACCATATTTGTTATGAGAGACATTTTTCCTCTTTTCACTGTTCTCTTCTCTTGATCCCTTTTCTGATTTGTCTTGTGCAATAGTCTTGAATTGATTGGAACTTTGTGGGTGGATTTCACTGATGACATGGAAGCAACTATCCTTGAGGTGGAGATGAGAAGACATTGATTCAGAGGATGAAGGATTATCCACTTCTTTTTCTTTATCTAATTCTGGCTCGGGGATGGAAGTTTTTAATCTCCTCTTGCTTGCATGAGAGGATTGTTATGGCAAGGCAACACGATCAGGTTGGGCATTTGGGTTGAATGGCAGTGGAGGAGGAGGCAATAGCAACATTACTATAGGCCAACCATTATGTTGTGCAGCGGGCTGATGAACAATCTCTTGCCAACCATCATTGGCAGATGGTTCTGGCTGCATAGAAACATGAGGGGGGAGACGGATACTAGAGAAATTTTGGTGTGGTTGGAAATGAGGCCTCTCAAGTCTAGGTTGCAAAATTCCTTGGCCAACTAGATTAAAAAATACAGCTTCGAAAAGTTGATTTAGTTCTTGCGGATCAGTGTCAAAATATATTGAAAATTGTGGCCTTCTATGGCCTCTTTGCCAATTATTTCCTCTACCTCTGTTTGCACCTCTATCATTGATGCCCCTGCTAAAGAAACTCATCCTGAAGCAATACTCCAATCAGAATATGAAAACTTTTAACAATCCATCCGCTAATACTCTACCTAAATAAAATCAAGATGTTGGCTCTATCATTCATAACAGAGGCATATGCAATCCATCCATTGACACAACCCACCACATCCAATAATCAATTGCAATTTGAACAGGGAATGATAGGGTCATTGGGAACACGAGGGGCTTCATAATGAATGAAAAATGGTAGCATGGACGAGAACCAACAAATGAATGTTGTTCAAACAAAATGCAGAGCCCTTTTCTTCAAAAACAATATCTCCATATCACCATTTCCAACTAAAATCATCATCCAATCCTCTTTAATCTTTTTCCTTTAAAGATGAAATTCAAGGTAACAGAACAAGGGATGGATTAAATGTTATTGGGAAGGTGGTGGGCGTATAATGAGCAAAAAATGAGACAATGAACTGGAATAATAGTGATTATTGTTCTGTTACAAGAAATAACATTCATTGACTTTAAAATCAACATTGTCATTATTCAACCCCGGATGGAGTGACACGCAGAACTGAACACGCGGTGATGAGTTGGGCAGGGCCATAAATACTGGCCACCGACTCCCATCTCCTTATCATTAAGATGGGAGTGAGCCCGAGCAACCAAAACCAGAGGACGAGGCCTCTCACGCGAGTGAAGAGGACGGAGGGCCAAAGCACTAAGAGCACAGCTTTAATGACCAAGTTTGTCACGGTCACCTTCATTCTTATCAGCCGCTCCGATAGATACGCAATGCATTTTGGGGTTGATCGGTCGAAGTCTGAACCTTCGGAGGGTTGCTGCAGAGATACTTACCCATTTGGCATTCTGGTTATAGTCCTGCTTATCTACATGTCGAGGGCAAGAGGTCGGCCTCGCAGAGGCGTTGCGTGGTATGCATTTGACTCCCGCAGGAAGCGGCAACAGAAGTTTGAAAGGGCGCTAGCCATGGCGCGCACACAGAGAGCCCGAAAAACCAGGAAGCCTCGGACGCCTCCCATGGCATATGTGGAGGAGGTTGTTTCGGAAGAACCCATCCAGGTTTCTCCAGAACATCTCCTCTTCATTATTCCGGATAATTGGGATCCCCCAACCTGTTTTATGGACGAGGCCAAGCCTCAGGATCTCGGAACAACGCACAATCACAAGGAAGGGGACCCGGCATCAGAACCTACCACTTGCTACATCGAGGAAGAACTCCCGGGCAGTACAGAAGAAAAAGCGAATTCAGCAATCGGTGAATTTTCAGAGGAAGCGATTCAGCAGGAAGAGCAGTGAGGACAGCAAGGCAGCCGCGTGAATGAAGAAACGGAGGGTTGCGGAGTCCAGAAGCCAATTCCCCTCTCCTTCGCTCCGGGAAAATGGCATGACCAGCCTCCACTCCTCCACCCGAAGCATTTGGAACTAATCTTTGAAACGCGCAGCATGGTGGACGACCAAATCCATAAAGCCCTCCAAATCAGTCAACGCCTCGACATGATATATGTTGCCTATTCCAACACATCACCAGGACAATAATGCCCTACGTGCACACAACCCTTCACGCTTCCAGCCAGATCGGGAAAGAATGACGAAGATGATGAAGTCACCAGGTAACTGCTACTGTGAATGTTCATAGTTAGAAGTTTTCTTTTGTTCAGAACTAGAGCTCTAACTCAGTTAAACTATCATTATGCTGCCAGAAGTAAGCTTTGGAACAATTTCAAACTAATGGCGGCCATACATCCTGGTTTCCTTCGGGCAGGACAGATGGCAGCCTGGTTTCTTTCTTTTTTTGTGTGAAAACAAGTGGCATGGGAGGCCAGCTTTCCTGGTTTCCTTTTTTGGCAGGATAGCTGGCACTCCAAAAGACTCTGTAAGCCTGAACTTTTAATATCCTCCCCTTTTTTACTTAAAAAAAAACATTGTCATTATTCAACAAAAATCATTTAAATATCCACAAAATCATTTGAATATACATTGTTTACCATGCCCATTTATTTCCAAAACTCCCACCAAATTTTGTCTATGCCATAACATTCTTTTCAAACTTCAACACACAGAATCCATAACATGGCAACAATTCTTTTAACATACAATATCCACGATATGGCAACATTTTCTTTAAACTGCCCAATACCAATCTCCAAGAAAATGACAGGGTTATTAAACTATTCAAAATTCATTTCTCCTTTTAAAACCATAGATATTCTTTAAACTAGTAAAGCGTTTTGCATGAGATTGTCGTCAAAGCAATTTGACTCAGTCAAAACCATAACCAGAATGCCTCAAGTCGACATGAGAGGCTGAGAATAAAACAATCGTAAATCCCCTCCACTGTACATCACATACAATTTAAATTACAACCCCAAATAACAGTTGCCAAAACAAATCGGGTTCGAAACCCCAACACGAACATGGTGAGCATCAAACAAAAATCAACTTCAAGTCGACAGAATTTCCTCATGGGTAAACAACAAGCGAGCCACGATTCTATGGGTCGAATCAATCTTCCCACTGTTTGGTCAAAAGAACCAAACAAGTTTCGAATCCAGGTTAATATTTATTTACTTGCCCACATTATTCGATGGGGAAACAAGTCCTAGAGCGGACCTGTGGGTGTAGATTTTGAAGAGTGGCTGCAAGCAAAACCAAAAAAAACAATTCCTCCCCATCACAAACTTTTCCACAAACTTCCCAAAGCGGCCACCAGACAAAATACATGAGCCATTATTTCATCAAAAACTGTGGTAATAGTGAAATTGCATATCTTCTACAGTCTGGGTATGAGGTGAGGGTATAACAGTCACAGAACCTGACTGTTCCTTTTCTTTTACAGAGAAAAACCCATTAAAATTAAATCACAAAAAAAGAGCGAAACTAAACGCGTTCACCATAAGACGTTTGCCAAAAGTCATACCACAATAATACCACTTTTGCTACAGGCGCCATACGACCATATACTTCAAATAGAATAGAATGTTGAATAATAATTTTAGTTGAAACACTCAAATGCCAACAGGAAGAAACCCAAATCAAATATATCTTACACGACCAGAATGACCACAAACAATCCACTATAAACTTTGGAAAACAAACACATTCTGCATGCAAACTCTAAGAGCCAACAAAATGATTTTATCTGGAGCAGAGCTAACAATTCATGAATGGAGAGATAAGAGCCAACAAAATGATTTTATCTGGAGCAGAGCTAACAATTCATGAATGGAGAGATAAGAGCCAACATACCTGTAAGAAGAATGCCAGAAAGCTAAAAGGAACAACTATTTTTTTCACCAAAGGTCGAGCACAATTGAGGCGCTACTAACCAGAGCAGCAAAAAAACGAATGCGAGGAGAATAGTGAAGGTGGTAGCTTCGAGGTAGGGTAAGAACGACGTGAAGTAAATGCACGTCACTTACCCTCTTTCCACAATAAATGCCATCGACCACAACCAAATATGGAGCGCACCCAACTCCCAAAAACCTTGTTCCAAACATAGAATATCGACCATGATATATCCAATATCCATAAAACATAACATACCATTTCCAAACTCAAAGTCGAATCAACCTCTCATATGAATTCCATAGCAATAATATGCTCATTTAACACTTAGCACCAAAATAACATGTCCCACATTCCTTGCTAGTGGAGTATTACATTCAACAAAATAATCATTTTGCCCATATATATAAATATACTATAAGTTACATGTGGCTTATATTTGGAGCAATATATCAAAATCTAGGTGTAGCAAGAGTAAACTAATATGTTTAATAAAATAAACATTTTCTCCGTTTTAAAATCAAATTGCTAACACACCCAACATCCCTTAGTTGCACATAGAAACAGGTTAGTATCTCCCCTTATTCTCAAACTGTAGAATCTTTCTCGTAAGGTAATCATGAGCGCAATAAGAGGAGCACTTTCTATCATTATTTTTCGAAAGGGGTCCCACCTATCTAGTATTATTTAAAATATATATAATTAATAATGCATTGCAACTCATTTCCAGGCAAGAATTTTATGTTGCGTTTTTAGACGTCAATAAATTGGCGACTCCACAGGGAAATCTGTTTTCAACAGATTTAGAACTCATAATGCTTGATTCCACAAACCAATAGAAGTAGGTGATTGAGATGTTAAATTTGGCAGCATCGACAGTCATCTCCAATGAGAGGCCATATGGGCCACCCTGAGGCTAGCCAGGGAGATTTGGAGAATCAACCAGTCTCGTGAGGTATTGACAAAAGCCAGGGGGAACATACAACCTCTGTGAGTCAAACCAAAAGTCAGGATGAACGAGATGCTATGTAAAGTCTAATGCAAAAGTCAAGGGGAACGTACAACCTCTATGAGCATAGACAGTCTCGTGCAAAAGTCAAGGGGAACGTACAACCTCTGTGAGCATAGACAGACTATTGCAAAAGTCAGGGGGAACATACAACCTATGTGAGCCTAGTCAAGCCTTGTGAGCCATGAGAAAAAGTCAAGGCATCTAGCAAAAGTTAGGTTGAACGTAAAATTCCTATGAGCTAGAAACAAACGATCTTCCTGATATTGCAAATGATGTAATGTATTGATCTAATGTGTTGGCACATGTAACACCTTCCACCATGAAGAAATTTGAATTGTTTTGTAAAGAGTCAAGTTGTAAAAAGTCAAAGTTGCATGTCTAGGTCAAAGTCAAAGTTGTCAAGTTTGTTGCATGTCGCATGTTGCATGCATGTCATGCATTGCATGCTAAGGCGTTCACATGCATCTCATGTCAAGGGCAAGTTCCTAAGTGAAATGTAAAGTCCAGTTCTAATTTTGAACTAAAATGTAAAGCTGAGTTATGAAAAGCATGCATTCATGCCTCTAATTCGAGCCCTCTCCTCTCTGCCTCTCCACTCTTATAAGCAAGAAGTTGACCCTCTTTCTATACAGTTGTTATGCAACGTATGGGTGAGGAAGTAGAGTGGTATATCAGTCCTTAAGAAGGCGCATATATCAGTCCATAACAGAGTGGTATATCAGTCCAAGAAAAGGCTGTGTATCAGTCCAATAGAAGGAAGTAATAACAGACCATAAGAGGCAGCGTAACAGTCCATATCAGCGCTGGTATATCAGACTATAAAAGGTTGTGTATCAGTCCAGTAGAAGGCAGCAATCACAGACCATAAGAAGCAGTGTAACAGTCCATATCAGTGCTGGTATATCAGACTATTAGAGGCAGCGTAACAGTCCATAAGAGGGAGCGTATATCAAATATTGAAGGCAACAAAGATACATCTTCAGTGCTGGTCTGTAACAAGAGATTATATATCAGCAAGGTCTCTAAGTTACACAGTCAGGACAGAGTCACATTGGCAAGCTCTTTAAGAGCAGAGTTTTCATGGTGGATATATTGTAAATGGTCATACATTGTCTTTGCAATAAAGGAAGTTTGTTTGTTGGGGTTTTTCTATGTGTATAGGGTTTCCCCAGGGCACGTATGGTGTGAAAATGCATGTTGGTTATTCTCTATGGTTTTTACTGTTCATTTTTTATTATGCATTAAGAATCTAAGTTCAAAGTACAAACAGAATTTAAAGAAGTACTTATAATATTGAATCAAGCTCATAATTTAACATGAGACTGTTCAGAAAATAGTTATGCAACAGGGGGAAAATAATGGTTTAAGGGAAAAGATGAGATGGGACTTCGGGGAATAACTTATGGAAAGTGAGATGTATGAGGGGAATTGGTCCTGTATGTATAACAATCAATAAGGTTCATAACTGATAACACTTTTAAAATTTCAAGGAGAATGTTTCTGATGTGCTCTTGAATCCCAGGATGGAGGGAAGAAAGGGATAGCAGAAACAGGGAAGAAAACAAAACCAACTATACTACAACAGTATTGAAAGCAAAAAGCTATTCCATCAGTGTCTCAAAAGGAAGATATCGTAACAGTTGTGTCTATCTTATTTTCATTAATCAACAATACTTACAGAATGATGTCATTATAGAAAAACTAATCCATACTTTATTTATGATGACCATGCAAAACAAACAACAGAAAATAAAACTCAATAAACCAAAGTGACAGAAAAAACATAAGACAAAAATATATACAACAGTCATATTTACACAAAACTGAGTCGATGATCAGGCTGGTTCCACATAATATTTCAAGTGGGAACCATTGGTACTGTAAGAAAACAATCACTCATCCATGCCTTTAAGAAGATATGAATTTGTGTCGAGAATAAAAGCGATTTTAAATGAACCTAGCCATAACTTTTAGAATTTAGAATGTCTACCTCTCTCAGCATGGGATGAGTCCCATAGTAAGACTTTGTCATCAATCTTAAATTCGGCAGCCTTTGCTCGTTTGTTAAAATACTTCTTCATTGTTTACTGCCTCCTTTTCAGATTTTCCAAGGCAAAATTCCTTTGTTCTTATAGGGCTAGCAATGTATTTATCCTTTGGGAAACATTAGAAGAATTCTTCACTCTGTAACATTAACCGTAAGGAAGAAAGCTCTAGTTCGATAGGCAAAATAGTCTCTTGGTCGTAAACAAGCTGAAAGGGAGTAAGGCATGTACTTGCATTAGTGGTTGTATGATCTGTCCAAAGAGCATAAGTTAGAAACGTATGCCACTGGTGAGGTTTGTCTTCTATGATTCTCTTTATAATCCTAACCAGATTCTTGTTAGTGGACTCTGCTTGTCCATTTCCCTGAGGGTAATAAGCAGATGAAGTGAAATGCTTAACACCTAGTTTAGCCAAAAATTGGGACAATTTTGCAAAAATGAAGGCTAGACCATTGTCTGTAATTATTTCTAATGGAAGGCCAAATCTGGAAAGGATATTAGATTCTAAAAAAGAAATTACTTGTTCATCTTGCGCATGTCTAAGAGGGACAGCCTCATTCCACTTAGTAAAGTAATCAATGGCTGTCAAAATAAAGATATGCCCTGCAGAGGATGAAGGATTGATTGGACCAATAAAGTCTATACCCCACTTAGAAAAAGGGAAATCAGGAAGGACGGACTTTAAAGTAATGGCAAAAAGAAGTTCTTTACCAGCGAACTTTTCGCATTTATCACAAGACCTTGCAAATTTATAGGAATCACGAAAGATCAAAGGCCAGTAATAACCATTTCTTATGATCTTAAAAGCAGTAGCCTTTAGCAGAAAAATGGCCACCAATATGAATAACAAATGTTGATGACCCATGTATTTCGTGTAATAATTTTTGTGCTTCCTCATCATTTACACATCGTAGCAGCAAACCATCAGCAAATCTTCTAAATAAGGAGTCTCCTAAAATGATATACTTAGAAGCTTCAAGGCGGAGTCTCCTTCTCTGATGAGGATCCAACTCATCTGGACACCTTTGATACTGCAAATAATACACCAGATTTTTATACCAAAGATGCTCAGATATAGAGAGATTTTGATTTTCAATATAAAATAGCGCTAAAAGAGGGTTATCTTGATCATCAAGTTCTTCACTTGGTTCTGGATGTTGAGCTAAGTTAAGAGCTAAGTCTCGTCCCTTGATTGTCTTTGAAGTCATAATTGTCAAATCATGCTCCTGAATTTTTTCAAGCCAATGAGAAAGTTTTCCTGAAAGATAAGTTTGTGAAAGTAGAAACTTGACAATAGGCAAAGGGACTTTTACCTGCGTATGTTTGCCCAAAATAAAATGGCAAAAATTTTCTATAGCTTTGACAAGAGCGAAAGCTTGTTTCTCAATATAAGAATATTTGACGTCGTCATCTGATAGACTTTGACTCATGTAAGCTAAAAGTTTTTCATTGTTTTTGTCATCACATTGTAAGAGGATAGCAAAAATTGCTTCCTCAATAGCATTGGTATATACGATAAAATCTTTCTCAAAATTCGGTTTCGCCAAAACCGATGCAGAACTGATCACCTTTTTAATCCTAAGAAAAGCATTTTCGACATCATTTGTCCGAGAAAAAGAACGATCTTGCTCTAAAAGATTATGGATTGGTTTAACCATGACAACAAAATCAGGAACAAATCTACGAACAAAATTAATAATACCCCTGAAAGCTTGAACTTCTTTCTTGGAGATGGGGGTAGGGAGGTTTAGAATAGTAGTAATCCTCTCAGGATCTATACGTATCCCTAAATCAGAAACAATGTGACCGAGAAGCTTACCCTTCATGACACCGAATATAGATTTGGAAGGATTTAAAGAAACGCCAAATTTTCTGCAGTGCATGAAAACTTTTCTAAGATGACCGAAATGATCCAACCGGTTTTTAGAATAAACAGTCAAATCATCAAAGATAAACTTGGATAATCTTACTGATTAGATCGTCAAAAGCTATCTGCATAGCTCTTTGAAAGGTGGCACCTGCATTAGATAAGCCAAACGACATACGTTCATAAGCAAATGTGCCCCAGCGTGTGGTAAATGTGGTTTTATATCTATCAGTCTGTTTTACCTTGATTTGATTATATCCAGAAAAACCATCAAGTAAGGACATCATTTGAGACCCTGCAACTTGTTGTAAAATCATCTCCATATTAGGAAGCGGAAAATGGTCTTTGACACTTGCCCTGTTTAATGCGCAAAAATCGACACATAATCTGATCTGACCGATAGTTTTCCGAACAAGGACCAGATTTGGAACCCTTTCAGAATACTTAACTGGAAAGATTGTATGAGCTTTCAACAATTTTTCCAATTCTTTCCTAATGGGGGCTTCAAGCGCGGGATTAATAGGTATTTGTCTTTGCCTAACTGGTTTTGCCCCTTCCTTGATAAGAATGGCATGATGTATGAGAGTAGGATCAAAACCACGAAGATCCTCGTATGACCAAGCAAAAACATCTTGAAACCCATGGAGTAATTCCGTGAATTTCGCTTTCTCTTCATCAGAACATTGGGCACCTAATTTAAAGATCTTTGGAGATTCGGATGTCCCAATATTCAAGGAAATGGCATCACTAACTTTCCTTTTTGATTCCTCTTCCTTATGTGTTTCTTTGTTGCCTACATCACTTGACGAAAATGGACTTTCGAGAGGAGTCAAGCCTTTAGGAAATTTGTCATCCTCAACAGAGATGATTTCTTTGGGCTTAAAAGGTTCATTTTGTATGAAAGCGCAAATGCCTTCGTCACTCGGGAAAACCTGCCATGATTCTACATTGTCAGGGAGGTGAGGACGGTAGAGAGATTGGAGCGTACAATCAAGTCTTTGAGGTAAAAGCTCCTGAGTAGGAGAAGCTGCAAAAACAGCTAATCTATCAGCCATTGAATTAAGTTCCCTCTTAACATAAGTGATGTTAAATGATAACAAATTTGAAATCGGCATCCAAACAGCTTGGGTATAACGTTTTAGTAACTTATTGTTTGGTACATAAATCTTTCGTACGAGATTCACAGCAAGTTCAAAATCACCAAAGACTGTAAGGTGGCCACAACCAAGGTTATATGCATTTTCGATGCCCAACAATAAGGCCTCAAACTCAGCAACATTGTTTGTACAAGCGAATTCCAACCTATAAGAGAAATTGTGAATTTTGCCTATAGGGAAATATAGAATGATGTCGGCTCCATTACCTTCGTTTGAACATGAGCCATCGAAATGCATGTGCCACATGCCATCATCAAAATCAATCGGTTCAAGTATAGTGTCACTTCATCAGCAAAGATAGAGTACACCCCCAAATCTTCTTTGAGATAATTTACATTGGGTTGGGGAACGCTCTCTATATAGGGTGATGTTCTTCCTTCCCTAAAAACTACAATGTTCTTTCTATTTCGAGGGACGGATAAATGTGCACCATCAAGTGAAAGGTATCCACCAGTTAAGGCTTGTCAGTCCCTTCCCAAAATAATTGAGTAGTTACTCACCTGCATATCAATTACTTGGATATTGAGAGTTGTCCATATCTCGGGATGTGCACACAAAACTAAGGTTACATCCTTGATTTCACCTATAGTTGATTGCTACATATTATTATAAGAGAGCATGCTTCTAGAATTTTCGTTGGTACAAGATAAGCCAAGCTCTTCCATGATAATTTTAGACATCACACTTGGATCAGACCCGCCATCAATTAGACAACAGTGAACTATTTTATCCATGATTTTTACTGAGATATAGAAAGGGGGGTTTTTTACAGGGTTCCTAAAATTATTTACACCTATCCTATTTACAGTTGAATCTTCTTCCTTTGACTCTTCAAATAAATTGGTTATGGTAGAAATCTTACCTTCCATAAAGTCCTTAAGATGTTTTTGTTGTTCTGGGACGGCAACCATGTCCAAAAGGGTAGCATCAGCTTTGATATTAGCCAATTGGTTCAGGATATTATACTTAAAAGAGAGAAGAGGAGAAGATACTCCTTGATTACTTGAAGTTCTGACAGTTTGTGTATCGACACTTTGAGAAGATGAGATTGGGGTATAAGAAGTGCGGGGAAGATCAAATTTGCTCTTGGCAGTGTAAGATTTATTCCTAGTATTGACTACCATAACATCCTCTAGTACAGCCCAATGTAAAACAACGATCATGGTTTCGGGGATTTTGCCAAAGATCTTATCTCTAGCATTTTTTTTAACTTCGCAAGTATTCTCATCATAATTTTCTTCACAGAAATTACACCAAGTGCGAGTCATTATGGCCTTTGGTTGAAAAGTGCTTTCATTAGTATTTCTAAAAGATGCTAGGGAAGAAGAAGAAGCCATGGGGGAAGAGGAAGAGGAAATTTCTTTTCATTTGTAGGCTATCATCCTATTATTCATATCTTGCATGAGCTGTAGAATGGAAGACATGTTTGTTTGCTTGACCAAGTCTCCCTTAGGAAGACCCATTCTTTCAAGTTGCTCTTCATATTCTAGGGAAGTCTGAAGATCGAAACCAAGATTGTCAATAGCCTTTTCTTCAGGTCTATGACGATAAGGAGAAGGTAAAGCATTATAATAATGCATGAAAGCAGTTTGATTTTGAGGACGGATTAATTCGGGGATTTGATTATATAGCTTGGTGAAACGAAGGTTAAAAGACTTAATGGTTTCACCATCCTTATAGGTAATATTGTTGTATTCCCTTAACTAATCAGTTGGAGTCTTGGGATGTCCATAAGTGGATTTGAACCAATAAACCAGTTCTTCCCAAGTTGAAAGGATTTCGGGCGGAAGGTCAAAAAAATAATCTGCTGCAACTTTCCCTTCAAGAGAATTGACAAATAGACACATGCAAGTGTCGTTATCATTAGCCCCTGTGTTATGACAAGCATTAGAAAATGCTACCAAGTGTTCATTTGTGGTAACGGTACCATTTCCCGGAAACCTAGGTAAATGATCTTTGAACTTCGGTAATGGTTGGGTGGCTAGTGCGAGATTCAAGGGAGAAGACACATGCCAGGGGATGGTTGTAGCATCTTCCTCAAATTGAAAAAGTCCATATTTCTTAATGACCTTAGCAAGATTGGTAGTAGATGGAATAGGGACTTCATGACTATAGATACTACCAATCACGAATGAAGCAGAAGGTTGTGAGGAGGAGGAACCTCCGGTGCCACTACCACTACTTGAAGACGTCATATTGAAGGTGATAGGTATGGGTGATGAAAATGAACTGGCAGAATCAGATAGGGTTCTCCTAAGAGCACTTTGTTGTGTTAATAAGACAATTTTGCTCCTTCCTATTTCAAAAATAGGGGTAACTTCAGGGGACAATCCTCTTCTTCTTCAAGAAATACGAGAATTAAAGGACATGAAATAAAAGATTAAGTAGTTAAGAAGAAAAGTTACTATTGAATTTTGAGTTGCCTTTGCCGGGCTTCCCAACGTTCACGAATATTTATGTCCTTTTCAATTGCTTCCCAAGAGCGTTTGAGTTCAGCACGAGTACTAGTAGTTTATAAAATAGTGTTGAATAAAGTCAAGGTAATGTTGGTCTGGTCATCAAAACCGTTTCCAATATTAGGTTGTCTCACAATAGGTACTGTCATGGGAAAATCAGTGAAAGAGTAATTAGACAAAACAGAAAAATAAAATACAATCGTGATACAATCAACTAGAAAGATATGGAAAGATCTCCCCAGTATAATTGCCAAATAAATGTTGAGGAAAAGGTACGAAGAACCTTACTCAAACATTTCCAGATCTTGCTAGACTAAGGCAAGATAGTTGGGAATGTTACGGAAAGTTTATAGCGTTAAATTCAAAACAATCACTTAATCCACAAGTAATATGCACAAGGGAACAAGGTTGATTTTATATTTTATATGTAACTGTGCAAAAGAAAGAAAGCAGAAATATACATAAGTGTGTACATGGATAAGAGATAAAGATAAAAGCAAAATTTGAAAAATGTCATTTAGATACACATGTGAGACTGAAATCAGAAATCTGATTTTTATATTAACTTCATTCTGAGATACAAAGCAAAATTCTCTTTACAAACCCCTCCGAGGGTGGAGACCAAAGTCAGATTTAGAAGTCTCTGATGAGCACCATACAAAAAGACTCTGACAACAAAAGAAAACTGAAGCTAAAGATCTGGATCAGCTTGCCATAAAAATGATGTCACTTGACTCTACAAAATATTGTTTATCAATCATGAAATCTAATCCATAAACAAACAAGAACACACCGACTGCCAAAGAAAGATCATGCACCTTTAGAAAGAAGTTGCTGAAAGATATGATTCAGTTTTGAATCATGTTGCTTTCAATAAGACCCTATTGTCATCAAGATGGTTTAGCTTTCTAGTAAACTCAGAATGAATGAAGAAAAGAAGTATCTCACAAGTACAGAGCAGACCTTCCCCTTCTGTTCTCTCCCCTTTGTCTCTTCTTTTGATTGAGCTTTTATTCTTTCCCAATAAGTTATGGTAGTTCAACTACCTTTCTTTTGTTAAGCTTAATTAGCTTAACTAATTTGTTGAGACAAAATAATAATAATACATAAATAAGGGTCTATTTAAATAATAACTAAATAGGTGGGACCCTTGTCACTCCAATTTTCATTTCTTTAATGATCATCAAAATATGAAATATAATACCCCAAAAATTAACTCAAATATTCG
>ML827391.1:45498-65169 GCA_009831015.1 Picea engelmannii | reverse complement strand
GTGTG
This sequence comes from Picea engelmannii, assembly GCA_009831015.1. Classification (NCBI taxonomy): domain Eukaryota; kingdom Viridiplantae; phylum Streptophyta; class Pinopsida; order Pinales; family Pinaceae; genus Picea; species Picea engelmannii. The sequence goes on along the minus strand of ML827391.1, from coordinate 65,164 downwards.
GCATGAACTCCTTCAGTGATCAGAGGTAAGACTTCAAGGTAAGATCCATCTATTTAGATCTGTATGTTGATTCTGAAGGTTATCATTGTTTAGATCTGCATGTTATTTAATTCTGAAGCTTAGATCTGTATGTTCTTTAAATCTGAAGTTTGCCTTTAGCTTAGATCTATATCAGATCTACTGTTTAGATCTATTCCCTTGTTTAGATCTACATCAGATCTATTGATTAGATCTGTTCCTTTAGATCTATATCAGATCTATTAATTAGATCTGTTCCTTCTTTTAGATCTATATCAGATCTATTATTTGGATCTGTTCTTGAGTTTAGATCTGTATCAGATCCAGTGATTGAATATGTTCTTTAGCTTAAGTCTATATCAGAACTAGTTTCTGTTTTGATAATCTTATGATTTTGCTTACTAAGAAATAGATCACTGGTTGAATTTAATTATAGTCAGATCAGATGAGTGTTGTGCACACTCAGAAATTGGTTAAAATTCAAATCTAATTGTTGTTCTTCCTCTGATTTGTATTTCTGAGTTCAACAGTTCAGTATTATATTTAGTTTACTGTTCTAAAGATTTGATTTAGCTGTTATATCTAACTGAATTTTAAAAGACAATATTTGTTCTGCTTTACTTCCCTAATTCTAACATTTCTTCTATAGTGAAAGATTTGATGTGGCACATGTTAATGGCTCTTTTAATCCTATGAGATTATTATTGAAGATGTGACTTGTTACTTGGGTTGTCCATTCATTTGAAGGTTGTCTTTCTTGGTCCTTTTCTTTGTAATCTCATGTTATGGTCCTTCCTTTACTATCTTAGGGTTGCACATTATCTATCGGCTTCATTTTCATAGTGTTGATGGTGCATCTTGTATAGGGGCCCTCATTTACTCTCATAACCTAAAAGATCTAATTGGACTAGTCATGGAACATCAATGTATGGCTTGACTATGTCTTCTTCCACATAATGTCAAGCTTTCTTTGTTTGTATTATTTGACTCCATAACCCGGATTGGCATTGGTCTTAGCAACCCACCATCGTATATTTCTATAAAGTATATCATACATTTACTCAGGGAAATCCCCCTTGTGCTGGAGGAGAGCCGGCCTAAAGTGAGAGGAAGGGCTGTTATGGTAACAATGGGAAGACTTCATGTGTTCCTCTAAGGTTGCATTTGTGTTTTAGGGCTTTACCACTTGAAGTGTAGGTTTGGGAGGTTACAGACACCAAAATTATAGTGGAGAAATCCTCACAGGGTAGAAAACATATTTTACTTTATTCTTGTGTCGTATGGTGTGTCGTGGTGTATTACAATGGGTCACGAGACCTCTTTATATAGTGATTAGCGTAACTACTGCATTAATTATATACCACTAGGTCACCTTCTAACCACCATACTAATAAGGGGCTACTAAGGTCATCTTATAACCACCACATTAATGATAGACCATTAGGGCCTTAATGTCCACTAAGTCAATATTAGCCAACATATCTCCAACATTTGAGTGGGCTGATTGAAAGTAGCCAATTTGTAGTATTTGCAAAGAGTCAAGGATACATGTATCTTTTGGATGTCATGTCACTGATCCATAGGCACATGCAAAGTTGAAACTTGAGACAAGTCTAGATTCTAAAGGCACGGAGAAAGATAACTACTTTCTGCTTGGAAGGATGATATAGAAAATTTTAAATCCATTATTGTTGAACCCTTGATTGTTAGAATTGCTGCTACTGGCTGGAAGACAATGGATTTGAACTAGTATTCTCTGAAAGGCATATGTGCATGCAATGTTGCATTAACAACTTAACCATTTGTCTTCAAATCCACAACTTTTAATAGTTCAAACATGAAGTGTTCGCCTTCATCATTTTGTAAGTTCTGTTATCATTTACATTATGATACAAATACATATATGAATTTAATGACGTATACTTCCTTTAAAGATGAAGTGAAGTAGGAATGGTGAGTTTGGACTCCGAGTCCAATGATATATTGTTAGCACACTTTTTCACCCTCCAATCAGATCTGATATAACATAAAATCGGCAATGAAAAAGAGGCTAATTCTAGGAGAGAATGCCCCAAGTGTCACCGACAAGCCTCCTCTCTGTTTGGGCTGGTGTGTGCCAAACCAAAGGGGGTGTCTCTAAGTGCCTTGCTGTTCGTTAAGTCTGATTTTCTGCAATAAAACAAATAAAACAACAGCGAAAAGTGTCGCGGACAGCGTGTAAAACAGCCCAAGATGTTAGGAAAAATGATGATAAATTCACTTGGTAGAATCCCTGCAACGTTAGCTTTAGACAGATGCATAGAAAAGAAAAAGAAAGTGCAATTAAAAGGTCAAAATTAACCACAATAAGAGGCTGAGAACTTCCAATTGATGCCCAAATTAAATCACAATACTGACAAGAACTGAAAGCTTGGTACGGGCACAACAATTCTTTATTAATGTCTTGCCAAAGGGCTAATTGCACCACAGAAAACAAGCACAAGAACCGGTAGAGTGTGTTGATGTTTTGTAGCATCGAGAGGTATTCCCACATTGGCCTTGGTGTCAGACATGTGGGAATCTTTGTTGGCACTCACTTTGCATTGAGAACCCTTTTTGTATGGAGCTGGGGTTTGGAACTGTGTTGTTGGGGTTTCACACCCACTTGGAGGAATAAACAATTCTAATTGAATGTTGAGTTTAGAAGGGGTTCCTAAACTCACTCATTAGACTTCTATAAAAGGAGAGACAATGTGAGAAGACTTTATCACATCTCATTGTGACATTATGGAGTTGACATAAGTGAGTGAGCACTTGTGCCAAGGAGATTGGGAGGAAAAATTTCAGTAAGGGAATTTTTCACTTTGACAAATCTAGCCTAGGGTTTCTGGACATTCTTTCTCTATTTTTTCACGCCAAGAAGGGGAGGCCACATGTGTGAGGCTACATGTGGGAGGAAGAGCAGAAACATGCTACATGTGAGAGGCCGTATAGTCTGTCCCACATGTGCAACTGTAGTACGTACATGTGACGCCAACAGTCATACACTTCATACAGGTGATGTTAGCAAACTGTACAATAGGTTTGCAAGTTGGAAGGGTTTTTCCGGAATTGCTGAAAGTTGTAATTTTGCTAGGAGGATTATTTTTGTCCTCAAAATTTCAAATCCAAAAATTTTGTGTCTCTTGCGCAAGGATGTTTTTCTCTCTTATCTTTGTGCTTCCGCTATAAATTTTTGTCATAATTTCAGTGTAAAATTATTCAGTGATAACAACCCTAGTTTACTATTTGAGGTCACTTGGAAGTAATTTTCAGATCTGAAATTGAATGCATTTAATTGCCTTGAAAAGTTTGACAGAGTGGCTATCTCCGCACAAAGAACTAGAAGCTAGAGTATAGAAGAATGAGAGAGAGAATGTGTATGCTGTTGTTGCAAAAGATCCCCCTGAACACTGAGGAGAAACCTCAATATATAGAAGAGAGGGTGCACTTCCCAAGAGAAGAGTATGAGGGCACACACGTGTGAAAATAGCTAAGTAAAGTGCATGAGAGGTGAGGAGAGGGTGCATGAGAGGGTCCAGGCACATGAAGAGATAAGGTAATGCACATGGGGTAGATAGGAGGGTGCATAAGGAGATAGAGTGTGAGTGGGAGGATGAATGCGCCACACGTGTGAGGGTTTAGAGGGAGATGGATAGGTGCATGATAAGAAGAAGAAGTAGATAGGTGAGGGTAATGGCAAGTGGAGGAGAGAGGCGCATGGCAAGGAGAAATATGAAGAAAGATATGCGCATGTGAGAGCTATTATGAGGAGAAGGGGGTGCACGTGTAAGCTAAGAGGGAGAGAAAGCATGTGTTTGAGTGGGATAATGCATGGAAGAATGTGCCCATGTGGAAAATAGGAGGGAGTAAGGCACATGGGAGATGGAAAGTGAGAGGATGAGTGCGTATGTGTGGATGAAAGAAAGGGAGAGGAGACAAGGGAGAGTGTGCATGGGTTTAGGGATTAATGCGCCCTAAATAATAGGGATTGAACGCACGATTTAGGGAAGACAAGGATAACGGTGCTAATAATATGGATAAGGAAAGTTCAAGTGAAGGAAAGGGGAAGTCTTCTCTTTAATCAACTTGACTTGCCACCCAATAATGTCAACTCATCATACGCCACCTATCCTCAAGAAGTGCACACCATATCCATGAGAAATTCACTCAACTCATTGATGATTCATGTGCCACATGTTAGACTCTCATACTGCTAATTGTCATAATTTGACTTTGCCTCTTGTCACCCTGGGAGGTGACCACACTTGCTATAAATAGTAACTACTAAAAATAACAGTTCAACCCTAAAAAATATGAAAATGCCAAGTATGTCCGGATGACTAGGAAGTTAGTGAAAATATACATGGCTAAAAATAGAAAGTCCTCAAAAGTCGATGAAAATATGCTCATCAGATTCAATTTTCTGTAAGGAATCCGACAATGTAATCAAAATCACCATTTGAACCCTCGATCTCCACCTGCTAAAATTAAATAATACTCACATGTCATCCCGGAAAGGGCTCACTGGACTCAGAATGTCTCTAGGATCTATACTGTATGCTCAAATCTGACATGCGAGTCTCCGGACACTGTCTACTAAAAAGTAGGAAACCTGCTAAAAAATAGCAATCTCTCTCTATCCATGGAAAACTTGTTGAGAATGTAGCGAGGAAGGTTTTCCACTAGATTGCAACGTTCTAGCATGGTGGGGGACAATGAAACACATGCCAAGTTGATTTTAATTTTTTTCTAAAGTCTAACTTAGGAAAATGACTGTTGATGTGTTATATTCTTCAGTTGACTTTATTGAGCACCTTTTTTAAGGTTTAAGTGAAAAATAATTTAAGTTGTGGTCTTTTAATCTTGACCATTCATCTCATCATGAGGGAGAGAGTTTATCTTAGCTTTTAATCATTTTGGGATTGGGGTTTCACTTGCTCATGGAGGTATAAGGAAATCGATTTGGCTAGGAGGGCACATTATTCATCTGAAAGAGAGGGCGAACTTCATTGGAGTGAAGAGACTTGCCTAAGGGTTTGTTGGACAGGGATTGTAGGGAGACATAGAAGGTCATTTGCTAAGTGGATCGACTCACATCTTCAACATTTTGCAGAGGTTACACTACAGATCTGAGAGGGCCGTACAAGGTGATGTGCACTTGACGCAGGGAGCCATACCATAGTACAGAGGCTCATGATTTGTCATTTTTTGAGTCGTTCTGGCTTGTAGAATTTGTGGGGAGGCCGTACAAATTGTTGGGGAGGAGTTACGCTAGGGTTTACTCAACCAATATTGAGGATCAACTCATTTTGTAAGAGATCTCTATATTTTCTTACTGAAATAATAAAATCCACAAATCTTCTGCACTGGTTTTCCCTCTGGGGTTTTTCCATGGACTATTGTCCAAAATACTTGTGTACGCGTGATGTGATTGCTGTTGTCTTTTACATTTAAGTTCCTGGTTATTATTTTTGTTGTGTATAATTTATTTGTGAAAGAAAACCTCGTGTAATTAGTTATAAGTGTAATTTAATTGGTTTAATGAACTGGATTTAGAGAAAATTCACATGGTATCAGAGCAGGACTGTTGAAGAAACAATATCATAGGTAGATCGTTGAGATCTAGGTGGATTGTGAGGATCCAAGGCACAAAATCAAGACAACTGTAAAAATTTTGCAGCGTAAGCGTTTGAGCCGTGAGGGTTTGAATAGGAACAACAACATTTTCAGAAATGGCCATGAGTTTGAGGGTTGAGGATCGTCTGTAGGGGGCTCATAACTACTCCACCTTGAAAGAAAGGATGACTATGGTGTTGGATGTCAATGATGTTCTTGAACACACACCAAAAATTGCAACTGCTCCTACAGATGCAACTCAACTAGCCATCTGGAAGAAGGGTGAGGCTAAAGCAAAGAGCCTAATTCTTGATGGGATTAAAGATCACGTGATCCCACATCTCTCAAGAAAGAATACCGCAAAGGATATGTGGAAAGCCTTGAGCGACCTCTACCAACCAAAGAATGAGAACATGGTAATGGTGTTGCATGAGAGATTGCGTGGCACTAGGATGGCCAAGGGCGAGGGTGTTGTTCCTTACCTTACCAGGGTTGCAAAGATCAGGGATGAGTTCCTAGCAGTAGGAGAGAAGATAGAGGAATTTGAGTTGATGCATGTGGCACTAAATGGCTTTTCGAAGTCATGGGATGTGTTCTTGTGTGGAGTTGTGGCTCGAGAGAAGCTCCCTGACTAGCAACATTTATGGGATGATTTTGTGCAGGAGGAGATTCGACTTGGTCAGTCGGGTGGATCATCATCTTCACCACAGATTGTGGATGAGGAGGGTTTGGCTCTTGCAAGCAAAGGCAAGGGAAAAGCAAAGAAGAAAGGCGGAAAGAAGAAGAAAGACATTGAATTCTCTAAAGTCAAATGTTTCTAGTGTCACAAGATGGGACACTTTGCCTCACAGTGTTCGGAGAAGAAGAAGAAAGACAACTCATAGATGGCACAACTTCTGCAGTAGTGGATGAATTTGCCAAGAGCTTTGAGGAGGATTTTTGCTTCGTAGCTTGTATTTCTAGCGCAACAGTCTTGGACATTTGGTTTGTGGACAGCGAAGCATCTTGTCATATGACAGGATGCAAGGAGTTTTTCACTAGGATATAGGAGGGAGGCGTGAATCTAGTTATAGAGCTTGGAGATGACAGGCGCTACAAGGCGCAAGGGGTTGGCATAGTTTCGTTTTAGAGGGAATCGGGTAAACCACTCCGATTTGTTGACGTACTTTATGTCCTAGGTTTGATAAAGAACCTCATCTCAGTATCCACCCTTGAGGACAAGTGTTATGAGGTCACTTTCCGTAATGGAAAGGTGTTTGTGAGACCAAGAAGGTCCAGAACAAAGATGGACATGATCATTGGGGTTCAACATGAGAGAGTTTACAGATTAGAGGTTGAGCCAGCGAGAGCATTAGTTAGCACTACCACAAACATGGGAGATTTGTGGCACAGGAGGATGACACACATACACTTTGGTGTGTTGGGGCACTTGAGACAGGAAGTCATTGGATTGCCTAAGTTCATAGCAGAGAAACATGACCCTTGCAAGGGTTGTGCAATGGGCAAGTATGCCCAAAGACCATTTCCACCGAGTGAGCACAGGTCCAAGGGAGTATTGGACTTGATACATTCTGATGTATGTAGTCCGATAAGCGTGGAGTGTGAGTGGCTTCAAATACTTTTATTTATTTATTGATGACTACTCCAGGAAGACCTGGATATATGTCCTGAAGGCTAAAGATGAAGTCTTTGACAGATTTCAGGAGTTCAGAGCTCTGGTTGAGAACTAGATTGGCAGGAAGATTCGGGTTTTCAGATCTGACAACAGTGATGAGTACACCTCCAAGGAGTTTGTGGATTATTGTGCAACGACGTGGATCAAGAAGGAACTCACTATTCCTTACAATCCTCAACAAAATGGAGTGGCCGAGAGGAAGAACAGGACCATAGTCGGAGTAGCAGGGGTGATGATACATGATCAAGGTTTGCCACTGTTTTTGTGGGCAGGGGCTAGTCGCACTGATATTAATATTCAGAACAAGAGTCCCCACACAGTTTTAGGGAAGTTGACACTTGAAGAGGTATTTACACTTACCAGGCCGGGATGTGAGTCATTTTCGCATCTGGGGCAACATATGTCACTATCACGTCCCTTCGGAGAAGAGGACAAAGTTGGACCCCACTACAGACAAGGGGATTTTGGTTGGTTATAGCGAGGCTTCCAAAGCCTACATGATCTTTGTGCCAACACGCAGGAAGATCATGGTGTGCAGGGATGTACAGTTCGAGGAGGAGCATGCATTGAGGAGATCTAGAGACTTACCAACAGATACAGAGGACCAACAGAGACAGGACTTAGGGGTCAAGATAGATTAGGCACAAGGTCAGAGCACATAATCACAACAACAGACACGAGGTACATGAATAGGTATAGGTGTTCAGAGGGAGACTGTTGGGCAGGATCATCAAGAGTCAGATGATGAGGAGGAGGCGCATCGTGATGCAGTTAAATAGGAGCAGAACACTAGGCCATGACCTAAGTGGTATAAGTTCACAGTTAATGATTCTACATTGGTAGGGCTTCCAGAGAAAACCTTCAGACGAAGTAAACCACCAGAGAGACTTGGGTATGTGGCATTAATGACACAACTTATTGATGCAGAGCCTTCCAATTATGAGTAGGCTACACAACATGGAGAGTGGCAAGAGGCCATGATGGAGGAGTGCACATCCATTATGAAAAATGATGTGTGGGAGGTGGTGCCTAGGTCAGAGGGCAAGAAGGTGGTAGGATCCAAGTGGATCCATAAAGTCAAGCATGTAATAGATGGAAGCGTGGACAAGTACAAAGCACACTTCGTGGCCAACGAGTTTTCACAGCGAGAGGGAGTTGACTATGAGGAGACTTTTGCCTCGGTGGCTAGGTATTCCTCGATCAAGACTGTTATATCTTTAGTAGTAGAGATGTGCTGGCGTGTCCATCAGATGGACGTGAAGACTGCCTTCCTCAATTGAGTTGTTGAGAAGGAGGTATATATAGAGCAACCACAGGGATTTGAGGTCGGTGACAGAGAAACACATGTTTGTCGATTGAGGAGAGCCTTGTATGGGCTCATGCAGGCACCTCGAGCTTGGTACTCGAGGATAGATAGCTACTTGAGAGAGATGAGTTTCCAGCGGAGCGAGGAGGACCCGAACCTGTATTTTCTTGCAGGGAAGGTGCCTCTCATACTTGTGTTATATGTAGATGACCTATTTCTCACAGGAGAGAGCAGCTAGTAGCAGACTGCAAGACAAATATTGCAATTGAGTTTGAGACGAAAGACCTTGGGTTGATGCATTACTTCCTTGGTTTGAAGGTCTGGCAACAAGATGGGAGCTTCTTCTTGGGACAGGGGAAGTATACAGTGGAGATCTTGCGTAGGTTCAGGATGATAGATTGTAGGCCCATGTCCACATTGCTCGTCACTATCTGGAAGAAGATTGATGCATCAGATTCAAAGACAGTAGACCCCACTGTCTATTGTCAGTTGATTGAGTCGCTCATGTGTCTGGTCAACACTCGGCCAAATATTAGCTTTGCAGTTAACTCATTGAGTCAGTTCACAGTGGACCCTCAAAGAGTACATTGGATAGCTGCAAAACATGTACTTCTCTACTTGAGAGGTACAGTGGAGTACAGTTTGTTATATGAGTGCAACGGTGGAGTGAAATTAGCAGGCTTTACAGATGCTGATTGGGCAGGATGTGCAGAGGAAAAAAATAGTACTTCGGGTTGTTGTTTCAGCATTGGATCGAGCATCGTTTCCTGGTTCAGCAGGAAGCAACGTTCAGTGGCATTGAGATTTGCTGAGGCAGAGTACATGGTTGCTAGCTTGGCAGCATATGAGGCACTATGGTTGAGGAAGTTGCTCTTGGGACTGTTTGGGCATGAGCTAGAGGCTACAATGATTCACTATGATAATCAGAGTTGCATTAGGCTCTTTGAGAATCCTGTGTTTCATGATCGTAGCAAGCACATTGATATCAGGTATCACTTCATCAGGGATTGTGTACAGAGAGGAACCGTGAGGCTTGATTACATACAGACTGATGAACAAATGGCGGATATATTTACCAAGGCACTGAGCAGACAAAATCCCTTGCTCGCTGAGAGGGAGTGTTTAGAATGTTGCAAGGAAGGTCTTCCACTAAATTGCAGTGCCCTAGCAGTGGGGGACAATGAAACACAGGCCAAGTTGATTATTTAACTTTTTCTAAAATCTAACTTAGGAAAAGCATTGTCGATGTGTTCTATTCTTCAATTGACTTTATTGAGCACCTTTTCTAAGGTTTAAGTGAAAAATAATTTAAGTTGTGGTCTTTTAATCTTGACCATTCATCTCATCATGAGGGAGAGAGTTAATATTATCCCTTAATCATTTTGGGATTAGGGTTTCACTTGCTCATGAAATAGATTTGGCTAGGAGGGCGCATTATTCATTTGAGAGAGAGGGCGAACTTCATTGGAGTGAAGAGACTTGCCCAAGGGTTTGTTGGACATGGATTGCAGGGAGACAAAGGAGGTCATTTGCTAAGTGGATCGACTCACATCTTCAACATTTTGCAGAGGTTACGCTATAGATCTGAGAGGGCTGTAGAGGGTGACGTAGACTTGACACAGGGAGCCATACCACAACGCAGAGGCTCACGATTTGTCATTTTTTGAGTCGTTCTGATTTGTAGAATTTGTGGGGAGGCCGTACGAATTGTTGGGGAAGAGTTACGCTAGGGTTTACTCAACCAATATTGAGGATTGACTCATTTTGTAATAGATCTCTATATTTTCTTGTTGAAATAATAAATTCCACAAATTTGCTGCACTGGTTTTGCCTTTGGGGTTTTTCCAAGGACTATTGTTCAAAATACTTGTGTACGTGTGATGTGATTGTTGTTGTCTTTTACATTTAAGCTTCTGGTTATTATTTCTGATGTGTATAATTTATTTGTGAAAGAAAACCTGGTGTAATAAGTTATAAGTGTAATTTAATTGGTTTAATGAACTAGGTTCAGAGAAAATTCAAAAAATTGTGCTAACTCTGTCTCTGAAGCAAAAACCACCACCACACCAATCCTATACCTGCTTTTCATGGAAACCAACCATTGGCTCACATAACAACTCAATTTGGGACAACTATTTGAATGCCAGCCAAAAATAGACCATGCTGGCTCTTAACCCTCTTGATCTCCAAGTGAGAAAATCCAGGGGTTAACATATATACCGTTGAAGTTTTACTTATACAACTAGCAGTTACAGTTCTTCTTTATTATTATAATCATTTAGCACTTTAGCTGCATAAATAAGATCACTGAAAGAGAGGCAATCATAGAAAGAATAGAGACACACAAATTATCCTGGGAAACCCTCATGGGGGAGAAAACCCAACAAAAATTCCTCAATATAGATAGACTAAAGACCGAACAGAAGATCCTCCTGTACTCCTTCACTAGGAAGAGTAGCACACCACTTAACCAAGAAATACCAAGAGATAGACTTGTTATCGCACAGTTTGTACTTTGAGGATAAAGGAAAGGTAAGAGAAAGGCAAACTGGCGAAACTAGAGACTATCCTACCACTGTCACCTCAATAGGATAGCTTTTTCTGTTTAGGATGGTAGGCCTAGGGGAGATGTCCCCGGTGACCTGGGGTTTTGAGAAGGCAAAGGCTTATGGCTAAGTAAAAGTTTCCCCCTCACAAGTCACCACTGATCAGAAGGTGCGGCTAAACAACCAATAAAGATGAAGTTAAAGATAACCAGAAATGTACTTGCTCGGAACAAAGCAACAAGAAAACTATATATGTGCAAGATCACTTGCTGGTTAGTACTTCATATAATCAAGGACTTCTGATATAAAGCAATTGACCAATAATATTGATGAAGCAAATCAATTATGTACAATAGCAATGATTACAATATGTCACTTCACAATAAATGCTTAAGAGGAAACTTCACAATGTGCAATGGCAATTTATCATCAATGTAACAATACCAACATTAGAAGCAACGCTTTAGCCAATCTTTCAATTGCTTTAAAGATGTAATAAATGCTGCATGGATATGATTATAACACAAGTAGATGACGACAACAATAGGGTTAGTAAGTGTTAGTCTAAGCTAGGGTTAGAAGGAGTTAATGATTGTTGAAAGTATTGGATATGTGTGATCAAGGTACTCAAGCATAGGAAGTCTTAGATTAGTGCGTTATTAGGGTAAATGGAGTCAAATAGCTGCAAAAGTTGAAGGGCCGAAATGATAGTGACAGGGCCAAAGACAAGAGGGATATGATGGTTGAAGTGTTGTTGAGGCAAGGCTTCAAGCTATCAACCCTAGGGGAAGACGACTCATTAAGGTGTAGTAAACCTAGGCCTTAGTGCGTCTTCCTCCTTCTTTAGCTCAAAGGGTAAAGTAAAAACGGTTAGCTGGAAGAGTGAATGGTAGAGTGTTGCTATGGCAAGGCTCTAACATTTATCTTTAGCAAAAATGGATCTTATCATAACTTAGTAGGGACTTGAAACAAGGACACCAACATGTGCTCATTCCCTAGGGTTTAATCCAACAAATCTCATTAAAATGCAAGTAAAAGATACCATAACCATTCAAATAAAAGAAGGATTGCAAAAATTCACTTACATTCACCAAGCATTCATTAACCGAAACCCTAGTTGTAAACCTTCCACCAAGAAAATGCAGAAAATAGCCAAGAAATGCCTCCTTCAACAAGTGTGCATCAATAATTTCAGCCAAAAACCCTAAAGGAGGGCGCAAATTTCAGACCTCATGTAAGTGTGAGTGCAAGATGATGAGAAAATGAGAGTTAAAACCCCCAATTTATACCATACCAATGACCTTAATTTAATTTTAGGTGACCAAAAGGCCGACATGGCCAAAATACATAATATTACTGTTTTTACATTAAATGTCACAATCAAACCCTAAATCAAGCAAAAATGAGGACGTCATGCCCTTTTAGGGTGACGTTAATCCTTTCTAGGGCAATGTTGGCCTCCTAGAGCAAAACGTTAGGCCTCCTTGGGCCTCTGGAACAAGCCACACGTGCCACAACTGCCTCCCAAAACCTCCACAAATGCTGGATGACGTCATGAATGACCTGGGTGACGTCACGACCTTCCAAGGCCAACGTCTAGATGGAAAAGGCACAACCCCCCTGGGTATAGGTATGCTCAACTGCCTCTGGTGGAATGCCCTCCTCTTTCCCGGTGCAAACTCTCTGACCTATCTCTGCCCCCTGTTGGGGTCTCAACATCCATCTGGTGGGCTCTCAGCCCCATGGAGGTCTGAACTAATCATCTCCCCATGTGTACCTATCCAAGATGGTACCTGTCCGTCTGGTATGACCCTGCACATCAACAGATACACCCTCCATGGGCTCATAAGTCACAGGGATCGTAGCAATGTCAATCACATCCAATCATCAATTTTATTAAACATGTGCATAAAACCCCTTTTACCCAGTTAAGTGCTCAAAGACATTATACTAATCTGCAAGCCAAGTTTGGAGGAAGTGACAGGGCGTCCTATTGGGCTAATGATCACTGGATGTGGGATGTTTCCGAGAGAAATCAAATCCAAGTCATGTTACTGGGTGAGGTGGACAAGGGATGTTTGGACAAGGGGTGCAGTGATAGCAGGGAAATGCATGGCTTACCTGTGGGTGCCTCTGTAGAGGGTGAATTGCACCTATCCTGGATGCAAATGTTTCCAAGCCCTTTCATGCCTTTTATCTTTATTCTTTATTGCTTTTTCTTTCAAGAAGCTAATCAGGGGACACTGCCCTGGCGTGGTGACCAGTGGTGGCAATGTTACCCACAAGCACTTTCACGAAAATGAGAAGGCTGGCTCGTGATGAGACCCCCTTTCTCTTGGCTATGCCACCATGAGCCACTACCCTGGCGTGGTAACCAACTGCTAGTAGTGTCATACCGCTAGATGCCCATGCACCTAATAGGTTGGTTCGTGATGAGACCCCCTATCCTCTGACTAGGTTTTGTTTTATTATTTTTTATGGGTCCCTCTGTTTCTTGCTGATAAGCGTTTTACTGCTTTCTCGAGGATCCCCCGGGCGAAGCATCTCAAGGTTTTATTTTTAGGCTTTTATCTTTTGCCAGCTGCTTTTACCCTTTGGGGCTTTAGCCTCTTCTTCCCACAAGGTAAGGTGCAACCCTTAAATAATTGGCCAACCCAATGCTTGGACCAGTGTAATGGGATGGATGAGCGGGAGTAAGATGGAAAGTGGTAAGTGTGATGGGAGCGGACGATGACTTTTCGTGAATCCCCCCCCCAGTGGCAACTCAAAACCTATGGGCACAAGCTTACTAGGGCATCCTGTCATTCCCCCTAGACATGGTTAAGTGGACAAGTATAAGATCCAAGTACTCGTTAGAAACAAAAATAATGAAATGCACATATTCAAAGGTTTTGAGGATCAAAGTGACACATACCATGATACTCAGACTCATTACTTCATGGAGCAAGATCCACTTTTGCTACAGGACCAGGCTGAGGTGATGGATGCTGCTGTTGCTGACAAAGTGGAGGCGTTGAAGAAAAGAAAAGATGGGCCCTCCAGGGCCATTCTCAAGTCGATCTGGCTCTCGGTACTCCATGTCTAGGACCTGTGGGTCTCGAGACATAATCTCCTTAGTTATCCCTAAAGTGGGGAATAACAAGACCAAAACCCTCCTTGACGTCACTCCCAGTTGCAGTAGCAGTTCCTCCAAGACTTGTGCACTTCTTCATAGCTATAGAGCTAGTGCGGTGAGTGTGTCCAAATGAGGCGTTGGCCTGTCTTATAAATAGTGGTCTGGCCAACCTCTAATTAGGTCTGGGCCGACCTGTCACTTTACCCTCTTAATTTTCATTTAGCTGTAAAGGCAGAATAGGGTCGACTTTTACAAAGGCAGAATAGGGCTTGTTGACCATCTATTTCAACTAGGTGTCAACGTCATGTATCATGAAGATATGTACCTCGTGGTATGACAAGTTTGAAGACCTATGGCTCAGTAGGGCAATTCTGCCTCCAGAATTTCTTTCTCTCTCCACGAAATGTCCACTCCCCTGTGTGGGATATTTTTATAAATGTAACTTGTTAGCATGGGTCAAATTTTGTAATTTAGTGGCCTAGGACTTTATCATTAGGGAAGTCCTTTCATCAAGTGTTTTTTTCCTTGGGTAATTAATTTTGCTTTTCCAACGATTTTAATTATTGGAGTTTTTCACTCAAATTTCCTCCAAAGTGGTGAAAGAGGTTCTAATGATCGAGCCCAATAGGTGACTAAGTGCTGAAAGCGTTGTATATGACCATGCTAGACATCTGTTAGAGTCTTGCGAGATTCCGTTAAGTTTGGATAGTATTTTTTAATAATTAAAATTTCCCGTAAATTGGAAATTTTTAATTATTTTTAATGAAAAATGTAAAAATTTTGTCCTTGGGGATTTTGTATAGGGGTGTGAGTACTCAAAACAGATGGCTTATGACCCCCAACACCCTCGGACCAAGTTTCAGCTCAATTGAACAAGTTTTGCTAGGTCAATGTCCATGAGGAGTCTAAGTCAATAAAAAATCAGCGAATAATTGGCTAAATTAAAAATGCCAAATTTTGCCTAAAGTTGTAAAACATGAGAAAAGGGGGAGAAGTTGTTTCCTAAGTCATTTCTATGTAATAGGGGGTCAAATAAATCAAATCCCCCCTTTCCTACCTCTCATTCAACTTAAATTTAGAGAGGGGGGCGGATTTGTCTCTTGTGGGGCTCACCATCTCCATTGGATTGACCATTTGGTGATGAGGACCACATGGGGGGCTCATTCCACACCTTGGGGCATTAGAGAGAGGATTAAACTTAGGATAGGGGGTTTCTTCCCCCATTTTTGAGTTTCCTCTTCTAATGGGAGTTCCCCTCTCTCATGGTGCCCCCCCCCTTTGAGTGAGCCTCCCTCTTTTGGGAGTGACATTTGTAATACATGCAAGGGGGGTCTCTCCTCTATCCCTCCCTTAAAAGAAAGACCCCTCTCCTCATTTTTAACATCTAATGCATAGCAACTCCATGCTGCCCAATTTTCTCCTCACTTTCTCTTGCTCTTCCCCCATTTTCTCTTTTGTAATATTGCTATCATATTGCAGCCACTCTTTTCAACAATAGAAGTGAAGCTTTGGAGTAACTCTTGGTGTCCTTGTGGTGTTCTATTGGAGTACTCTTGCTGTTCTTGTGAGGTAATATTTCTGCAGTTTGTAGTTATTTTGCACACATTGTTTTACTTGAAAAACCCCAAGCAAAGTATATTGCCGGGGATAGATCTATAGTAGAATTGTTGTAGATCTATGTGAATTGCTTTTCTTTGAGTTTGCAAAGTAGTTTGCAAACCATTTTAAAGGACTCATTTTGTTGCCTCATTGTGTAGCAAGTATTTACAACTTTGCAGGTTACCAAAGCTTGGAAGAGAGAACTCCAATAGCTTCATTTCTCTTCACTAATATTTTTGATATTATTTTCGCATTCTTTTACATAATTTCTGCACTTATTTCTTTACTAAATCTTGCAATCTAATCAAGTTTTATGTTCAGTTTTTTAGTATAAAATTTTATGTTTTAGATACTAACAACTCCTAACATATTTGAAGTGATTTCTAGCAATTTCCAACACACTATACTTGCTGTTTTTTGCAGGTTTTCGCCAGTCCAAGGGGAGGTGCTGCCCAATTTTGGCCACAAGGAGCTCAAGGAAGCATCTAAAGACCTTGGTGCAAAACCTTCTCCCTCTTCTTGCTTTCCAAATCATTGTAAGCAGGCCAAGAGTCTCTCGGGCTTGCATTTTTTTATCATTTTCATAAGTTGTAAATTGTAAATTATTTTCAAGCTTTGTTTATGCCCACACCTTGCATGTTTGCCACCCTTGCAAAATCGTGCTGGCTAGTTAGGAATTTAATTTTCTGTTTTGCTTAATTTGTTTGCCCCACTTCTCCCACAAAGAGAAGGTTGAGTGGCTAGTGTTAACTTGCTCTAATTTATTTCTAAATTATTTACCCACCTTGACACAAAATTGGTAGGATTGTCCTCCACATTGTGCCATAGTTGTGAGGTTTGCAAATTTAGTTTATTTTTGGCCCACCTTTTTCCTTAAGACAAAGTTGTGTGGCTAGATTGTTCATTTAATTTATTGCAAGTTATTTCAATTATTCATTTGTGCCCACACCTTGCATGTGAGTGGCTTAGCCACCCTTGCAATATCGTGAAGGCTAGTTATAATTTCTTTTTGGGCAAAGTAATCAAACTCGTGCCCTGCCTTTTGCCCTGTATTCCCTCCTCTGCCACTTTGTGGATCTTGGGTAACAAGAAAGGGCAAAGGACTGTGTGGCTAGTCTAATAAGGTACCTAATTCTATTATTGCTAAAACCATTAAAAATGGGTGACTTGGGAGGCTAGAAGGGGTTGAAGCTGGGGACAGTTTCACGACACTATGTGTCCTCCTTGTTGAGCAACCACGCATCTTGGATTTGATTTGTGGAGCTAGAGGGGAACCTTGTTGTTCCCTTGTTGAGCATCCAACACTTCAAAGAGAGACCTAAAAATCTATTAAAAGTAACCTACACACATTGCGACACTTTCAACTCACCTTTTCTACATTTCAAGTTTTGCGATTCCTTTACTTTCAAGCAATTTCACTTTCAAGTAATTTCATTTCATGTGAATAACTATTTTCAAAGTATCTTTCATTTCAAGTACTCTTTATTCATTTGAACATAATTCGTTAGAGTATAAAGTTGTCTTTCAATTCATTGTATAGATATCTCATAGATTTGTTTCATTTTTGGAGAAGTATCTTGCTTTGTATATATATATTTCTTTTGCGTATATTGGAAAAATTGGGATTGGGTAATCTTTAGGCACTGGTCTAATTCTTGTTTTGTTAAAGTAAAATGTTTGCTTGTCATTGAAATATTGCATCTGCACGATTGCTCATCATTGGGTTGGGCCTCCCTAATCAATAAATCAATTAACTCCTAGAACTTTAATAAAAACTTCACATAGTTTAATAGGGTCTACCCCCCTTGGCTTCCCTAGGAGTGAGCCTAGATGGAAAGAGTCTAGATCGAGGTGACAATGGGTCTAGACTTAGGTTTGTGCCTCCAAGGACACACCAAGTGGGTTGGAGACTTCTCCATGCTTGTAGGTGTGTATTAGGACGACAGCAAGGCCTAATTAAATATAATATAATATTATTCAACTCTCTCTCAGGTAGAATATTCTTCGAAGTTACAATATTTCAACATATACAATGTCCTTTATGCATATCTATATTTTATCTTGCCTATTATTTTGGACAATGTCTCCTCCTTTTGCAGAATGCTGGCACTTTGAAAGTTTCAATACAATCTGCACTTTCTATTTTTTACATTTGAGCCTGACACGTTTCCCTGTAAATGTAAATGCCTTTAATATCAGAATAATTGCTTATATTTAGACCTTATTCGTCAACCAGACTAAACTAGCTAATTGTGCAGGTCTGTGATCACCTTAAAGCAGCTTCCAAGTTTACAATCATCAAAGTAGTTCCTATAGTGGGTGGAATGGCACCACAGAAGCAGGAACGTCTTTTAAAGCAAAGGCCGCACATTATAGTTGGGACACCAGGGAGACTATGGGAACTTATGGCTGGCGGGGAAAGACACCTTGTTGAGGTTGGAACTTTGCTTACTTCAGAAAGACTGTAATTGAAGTCAACATAACTGGCTACATATTGATACTTATTGTGTGGTTCTGCAGTTACAATCCCTATCTTTCTTTGTTCTTGATGAGGCTGATCGGATGGTAGAGAAAGGTCACTTTCATGAGCTTCAATCTATTATTGGGATGCTTCCAATGGTCTTAGACCATTCTTTAAAACCTGTGGGCTCAGATGGCACACAGCTTCCTGAAAATGCCTCAAGGAATGATAAGGCAAAGTACAGTTATGAAAGAAAACGAAGGCAGACATTTGTATTTTCAGCCACTATAGCACTGACTGCTGGCTTCCGAAAGAAGCTGAACAGAGGCCATTATGGTTCAAAGACAGGGGCTATGGATGGCAATGATTCATTTGCAACACTATTTGAAAAATCGGGTTTACGGGAAAATGCAGTAATTGTTGATTTGACATCATCAAGTATTGTGGCACATAAACTGGAAGAGTCAGCAATAGAGTATGTTTCTATGCTTAGAAAAATTATTAGGCTTAAGTTCCTGATTGATGCAATTTTTGTAGAAGTGTGTTTGGAGTGGTAATTTACTTCTTTGGTGATACTAATTGATTGGAGCTGTTTGAAAATGCCATTGCAATTTGCAACTAGTATTTAAGAATTTTGGTACATTAAATCATGCAGGTGTAGAGAAGAAGACAAAGATGCATATTTGTACTATATTCTCAAGGTTCATGGATGTGGCCGTACTATTGTTTTCTGCACTTCAATTGCAGCATTGCGACGAATTTCAGCAATCCTACGCATTTTAAAAGTCACTGCTTGGCCTCTACATGCCCAGATGCAGCAGAGAGCCCGTTTAAAGGTGAAGCTATCATGGAAATGATCATTTACTTATAGGGTATACTGCTTCTTAAATTTGACAGGTTTTCAAATATCAAGATTCAAAATGTCTCCTAACTTCTATTCTTAAAATATATTAGGCTCTGTTATTCTGGTGTTGTATTTGCTGGTCCACTATTGATTGTATTTGCAGCTATCATCTGCATTCCTGAAGAGTGGGTACAATTAATCTTTGTCAAGTTCTGTCATAAGTTATAACACGTCAGAAAAAGAGATGTTGCGTGGGTACCCTCACATTTGCAGAATATATTTTATCACTTTCATAGTTGAAGGGAAAAGTCAAAATCTAAGGGAATTACTGCAATTAAAATCTGCATAAAATTACAATTGTAAGTTCCCATTGAGCAAATTTTCCGTACAGCCACTGTTTGATAGTCAGATATATCTGAAAAAATATGTAAAGCAGGCACATTGATTCACTGATCCCCATGCCTT
>ML827391.1:5373-21525 GCA_009831015.1 Picea engelmannii | reverse complement strand
GAGCTTCCAGCTTGACAGCTGTGACGTAAAGCCAGTCTTGTATTATGATGAGCCAGCCTTGTGCTGTGATGATGATGATGTATCAGTTTTTATACTAATACATATTGATGCAAATGATGATGGCATTCCTTTGAGAATGATGAAGCTGCCGATGAAGAAAACTTCCGATGATTTATAGATACGCCAACCAAGATGATATTGATGATGCTGTCCTCCCTCTCTTGCATGATGTTGCTGAAGAATACCCTTCTTGTTAAGGGGGAGTGTTGAAATATTGTAACTGCAAAGAGTATTCTTATTATTATTGATATATTATTCATATGATCAATCCCCATTGTGGATTGATCATGTTGGTTATTGTAATAGAACCAAATCCCCTTTTGCGGATTGGTCAAAAGACAATTGTAATAGGCAGAATAAGAAGTCGGCCCCAATAGTTATTAAAGAGACCCAGAAATATAATAAATGTGGGTTTACCCACCCAGTTTGAGAAGTCGGCCCTACCAGTGAAGAGACACTTCACACGTGCCAGACTTGTATAAATAAAGGAGGCTAGCGCCTCACTTATATACAACTCACTTGCTCAGTTTGAGAGACAAGTTCTGATCTATTATCGGCAAAGGAGAGAGAGAGTGGCGCATATCTAGGAGAGGACTTTCTGTATTAGCATAAGAGATCTCTTGGCATTGTATTGGCTATCTATATTAAGGAAGTTTTGCTGGGTTTTCTTCCCCTAGAGGGTTTCCCAGGATAAATGCTGTGTCTCTTGTGATTGTGTATTTCTCAGTGATCTTGGATTATGCTATTGTTATCTAATGAAATGCAAATATCTATAATAATGGCTTAAACATTAACAAGGTTAAGGTGCTCAGAGGGTGGCTTCGGCCTATGGTTGGGTGACAAGGGTATTGTCAATGGTAAAACGAGCACATCCACTTATATTCTAACAACAACTTGCTCCATGTGGCCAACACGTAGAATGCCACCAAACTATTTGAAGATCTCCAACACCATAAGGAAGCTTGTCATGTAAGCACGCAATTGAGGTAAAACAATCATTTATTAAGCCATTTCCAATTTGCACATGCATCAAGCAATAACTATGTAGAAAGCCATAGTTTGTTGGTGTTGTCCGCATTGGCAACTATCATAGTAATTCCACTTCATTTTGAAGGAGATGAAGATTTCCCCAACTTATATGTATGGTCAAATTCATCACAATCACTGGAAGCAACGGTTTTAATACCATCATCTATGTCCTTGATAACTCATCGATCTAGCGAAAACTCCATCTTTTTTTTTTGGTGTGAGTGATACAATAGATAGAAAGAAGATTTGGTCCCATTTCTAGAACATGAAGAACTTATCCAAACATGGTGTTGCCTCTAAGGACATCACCACCATCGGAAACTGTAAGGGGTGAATCATCACATATAACAACTTCCTCTCCATTATATTTTTGTTGATAGTCGGAGAGTAAGTGCTGGTGTTTTTTCATATGCCTAGTGGCTTCAGAGTCGACAACCCATTTTTGTTGAGAAGTGGATGATTGAGTCTCAATTTTCATGCATCTAATTTCAGATCTGAAAATTACTTCCAAGTGACTCAAACAGTAAACCCTAGGGTTGCTATCACTGAATAATTTTACATTGAAATTATTACAGAAAATTACAGCAGCAGAAATGCAAAGATAAGAGAGAAATCATCCATGCACATGAGACACAATTTTCTGTTCTGTAAACTTTTCCAAATCAGAATTTTTGAGGGCAAAATCAACCCTCTCAACCAACCACAAAACAGTAAATCTGAGAACAAAACTAGTCCTCTGAAATTCCACAAAATCAACAGAATATCCCCGGGAAAATTCCCACATACAAATCTGCTCCAACACACCTGTATGACCCGCTGACGTCAGTCGTCAACCTGCCCAAAAATTCCTCACATATGCAACTCTGTTTTGCTCCCTCACATGTGTGACTGTACGGATCTGTCACACGTGTGGCTGTACGAATCTGTCACATGTGTGAACTGTACAGAGCTGCTCACATGTGCAGCCTGTACTTTCTCCTTCACACGTGTGTCTATATATTCTCCTCACACAGGTGGTCTGCTGCCCTCTTCCTCTCTCATGTGTGGCCTTCCTCCTTGGCTGAAAATAGAAACAGAATGTCCAAGAAACCCTAGGTCAGATTTGCCAAAGTGCAAAATTTCCCTTGTTGAAATCACGAAGCTCCCTAGCACAAGTGCTCACTCACTTATGCTAACTTCATAATGTCACAATGAGATTGTCACAATCTCTCTCATTTTACAGGAGTCTAAAGTGAGTTTAGAAGCCCTTAGCTTACTCTAAGGAGCCCTCCACTAAACTCAACATTAAATTAGAATTGTTTATTCACACATGTGGGTGTGAAATCTCAACACAAGTCCCCAAAGCCCATCAACAAGCCCATGAAGCCCCAAGCTCCAATCCAAGGGGGTTTTCACCAAAATGAAAGTGCAATGTGATGCCAACAAAGATTCCCACATGCCCGACACCAAGGCCACTTGTGGGAATATCTCTCGAAGCTACAAAAACATCAACATCAAGATGCTCTGGGAGGGTCCAATAGGCTCTCTTGTCTTTATACTGAGATAACACCATATTATCAACTTTGTTATGAAAAGCCAATAGTATTTTTCTCCAAAAATAGTGAAAAAGTAGTGCATTTCCCTAGAAAAAAGGCACAACTTTGCAAAAAACACCTTAAAGTTGTTGAAAAGTGTTAGAAATTTTAAGGGTAAACTAGAACAGAAATATCCTTTTATTTTTATTTACTACTGTAGTTTTGGATCAGCGATATATTCACAAATTATGATGTAAACAAATAACAGAAATAATACAATGGATCTGAACATTACCTTTAGCAAAAACAGAGAACAGATCTGAACATTACTTTAGAAAAAACAAGGAGTAGATTTACCTGCCAAATTTGCTTGGTGTCCTCTTTTCTGTATTCTCAGAAAAAGCTTTAAGGATCATTGATCAAACCCTCAGGGGTAGATCTCATCATGATCTTGTGAACAGTTTTGCCAATAAGAACTTTAGGGAGATCTCAGAAAACCAATCAGCATACCAAACATCTAGTATAGGGCTGAAACAAAGAAGACATTGACCAATCTAAAGGCTGAAAGGAATCCACTAAGCAGCCCTAACAAATTCTGTCCAAGAAGAGTGAATGCTACAGCAATATGCAGAATTTGGTAGCATATTTAGGGCTATATCAACAAACCCTAAAAGCTGTAGACTAGGTACCATGCACAGGTGACCGCAGCAACACAAAGATATCAGCAACAGACTAGGTGGCACCAGTGGCAACATAAAAGGGGAAGAATACAACAAAGAAGGTGGTGGCAGGCTTGGAAAAGTTGAGAGGAGGGGGGCCACAACTTATACCAGTAAAGGAAATGGTCCAAGGAGGGAGCCACACCACAAAAACAACAAGAGAGTTGTCCAAAGAGAAGTCTGCACCCTAACCCAACAAGAAGGCTGTCCAAGGAGGAGTCCGCACCCAAGAAGAGAACTGTCCAAGGGGCCGCACCCTAATCAGCAAGAGAACAAGAGATCCAAGGAGGTCGTGCCCTAACCAAAAAATCAACCAGAAAATCAGATCCAAGAGGGCCGCACTACAAGCCAGCAAGAACTGTCTTGAAGGAAGAGGAATGAAATAATAAGTGAGAGAGTGAGAGGAGAAGCCTCTTATTTATAGTTTAGGTGGGTAGGTTAGAGTTTACAAAATAACCCTAATTTTAGGGTTAAATTAAAACCCAACAAATTAAACAAAATAAATAATTAATATTTTAATCCTAAAATATTAATTAGAAAGTCAACAAGTCAAGGTGACTAGCAAAGACCCAAATCACATAAACAAAAAGGAGGACGTGGCTTAAAGAAAGGGAAGCAACAGTAGCAAGACAAAGTCAGGGGGGGGTCTTCTTTACTGGAAAAATGTCCACAAGGGTCTCATGATATAACTTATAAGCTTTTATCATCCCAACATAAGAGGAAGGTCAATGATGTGATCATGTCCTTCTTCTTAACTGCTCCTAGGTCTCATGGACCATCCTGGGAGAGAAGAAGATCACACATCATCTCGGCTTGGTATTTAACCAAGAATTGCCTGGTCCCAGACCAGGATACCCCAGTACGTGTCTGGGGGCCCTAGATCACCACTAGGGTCTTATCCACCAAGGTATACAACCAAGAATTAATCCAAGCACGAGCAAGGATTCCCTGGACCACATCTAGGGACTTATATCATCAAACAACTTGATCCTTGACCAAGAACCCAAGCAATACACTAGGGGCCCTCACTAGGGTCTTTTGCCATGACTCTAACTACTTGGTTCTAGACCAAGAACCCCAGGAGTGTACTAGGGGCCCTAGATCTCAGCTAGGGTCTTTGTCATCCTTTCGGAGAATGGCTCTTGCAGCTGCATTAATTTTAAGAAAAAGGCCAAAAACTACCCAAGAAAGGACAACGTTTGTGAGAGGGTAAAACCCTAAAAACCTGTTATCACAGGGTTTATACTTGTGCAAATCCCTCCACAAGATCCAATCTTGTGTAACAATTGGAAGCTACTACCGCTGTCACCTCAATAGATGCTTCCCTTGTTTTAGTGATGGAAGGAGGTCCACCATGAGGGACGCTTCCCTGGTGACCTCAAGGGATCAAATAACAAGATTAGCCAAGCCTACAACCCCCTATCTTGGTCACCTGAAGGTTAGGTCTAGGTTCAAAAGAGGAAATAGAGATAACAAGGTAATTGTTTCATATGTACGAGACAATAAACAATTTGAAGCATAATATAGACAATTACCAAGTTATAAAGCTAAAAAATGATCTCTTAGACACTAGATCAATAAATTCAATGTCTGTTGCAAATTACAATAGTAAAACAAGTGTACAATAACATTTAATGTTTTGCAACAACAATAAGAAATAGTACTCAGAAATGTAATGATTTAGCATGAAAAACAAACCTTCAACATGTACAATAATATCCAATTGGTAGATGTAAATTCTGAGTATCTTAAGCCACTTTTCCAAGTATGTATGCTACAAATTAAAGTAAAAATCAGTGGTTGTAGCAAACTTTTGTAACAACAACAATAAATAGCATTAGTTTGCTGAAGTTAGGGTTAGGGAAGTTAGTAGGATTGTTGAGAGAAAGAGAATACTAATTCTAAATGCAATTTTCACCACAAGAAGAGCTTTAGAGTAGTGTCGTTGTCTTTTAGGGCTTATGGAGTCAAGCATGCAAAACCTTGAAGATTGAACTAGATGATAAAGAAGAATGAGGTCTAAACCCCAAGGTGCAAAGCCTCTTGGGCCTTAGGACCAAACCTTCAAGAAAATGATCCCTAGGGTGTAAAGCATTTTGGGCCCTAGGTGCCATTTTCCCTCTTCTAGATGATCTAGGTCAAGGATCAAAGACTAGGATCAAAACCCTAAGGTGCAAAGCCTCTTGGGCCTTAGGTTCTTAACCCTAGCAAAGAATGCTCTCACAAAACTTCGACAAACAAAGCATGTGAAGGAGAGAGACTTATGTCTCCTTCCTAGGGTTTCACCAAGACAAAGTAACATGCAACATGATAGTAATTAACACCTTAAAACATTAACAATGTTATAAAATTGTAGCAATTACTTACTTATCCAAGTCGCTAGGTTAGAATAACCCTAGTTGCAACAACATTCATCCAAGAAACCAAGAAGGCATCCAGAATAATCTTCCTTCAAGAATTGCACATGAGATCCAAGAGACAAAATGAGGTAGAGCGAACTTTTCTAAGTATCTCTCCCACAAATGTGAGAGTGAATGATGATCCAAAATGAATGGAGTGCTAGCCTTATAAATAAGGAAACCCTAACACTCCATAAGTCACAAAAATGAAAAGTCATGTCTCTTAAGTGGGGCCGACCCCTTAGATTTGCTTTTAGAAATGATCTATCCATCGTCCAAGGTCCTAAAGATGTTAGAGCCACTATCTGAAAGTGTCAAGTCACTGTGTGACTCACTGCTCTGCATCACACGTGTCGTATCTTGCAATAAAGGCACAACGTCCTAGGTGAAAGCTTGGGGTGTCCTTCATAGAACCATGCCAGGGGCATCCAAATCAAAATAAAATATCAAATCAAATAAACCAATGTTCATAAGATATATCAGTCCTTAAATCATGCAAAGTAAGCTGTTACTTAAGATATAAGCCAAATGAGCAATTCACTTCAGTATCCCCTTCAAATATCACACCAGCTCAGGACTTTATGTAAGTTGGCAAGTTTGAATGTGGGAGGGGCTTCATCGGACGCTATTAGGTGTGCCAACCAAAACATTGAAAGAAAAGACCTAGGTAGAGGGATATGTCCCGAGGGAAACAATGAAAGAAAAGAACCCTTCAAGAGTAAGTGTGATAGTGGTACGTGTTGGGCTTACTTCATGGCTTATGGTGTCATTGAGTCCATTTATATGAGCACCTTTGTGGAGGGTGCACTTGCTCTTGAGTTACCACTTTCTAAGCGCTATGTTTTTCCGAACTCCTTTATCTATCTTTTTCTTTGTCCTCTTATCATATTTGCAAGTCCCATTTTATAAGGTTTCAAGCTATAACATTGCTTGGGACTAGGGCGAGCGCAGAAAGGGTAGAGCTCAAGTTTGGACTGGCTTTTGAAAGTCCTTTGCCAACATTCCTTTCTTTCTTCAACATCATTCTTTTATTCTTTTGGCATCAGCTGCAATCAACCTTTGGGCCTTCAACTCCTCTTCTCATGAGACAATGGACCATGACCCATTACTAAAGTTTAGTACATTGTGATAGGCTCCAGGATGGAAAGTGTTAAGTATGGTTGGGAATGGAACATTACCCTTGTGACGCCCCCCCAGTAGTACCCCTTTTCCCAGGGCAATGACAACATGGGACTAGGGCACAGATGCTGGCCACCAAGGTGAAACAAGGCAACAAACATAACTTCTTGAGCTAGTGACCATTATCCAACTTCAACCAATGATTCTTATCCATATGCCTAGTATATTAAGCACAACACTTCGCATGAAAGGACTAACATACCTTATGGTGACACTGGATTACCATCTCCCATACACTGAGTTGACCAGATGTGATGAGCTTGGTTGATTTGAAGTAGAAAAGGAAATATGAGGGGAGTTGTTGGGCTACTATCTGTGGACATGTTGATCATTATCATGGCGGGGATCATTGTCTCCATTGCGGGTCATGAGACTTGATCTCCTCTAGTTACCCCTAGGCATGGGGGGTAACAAAACCACGCCCGACGGATAGGTACATATGGGGAGATGATTAGCTCGGACCTCCATAGGGCTAAAAGCCCACCAGATGGATGCTGAGACCCCGGCCAGGGGCAGACATATACCAGAGGCTAGCATCGGAGAGAGAGGAGGACATTCCACCAGTGACACCTTGGCAGGCCTGGACCTAGGGGGGTCTTGCCTTTCCCCCTGAACGTTGGTCTTGGAAGGCCCATGACGTCACCCAATGTCAGATGGAGATGATGGAGGCAGTTGTGTGCCAAGTGGCACATGTGGCATGATTCAAAGGCCTTGGAAGGCCTAATGTTCTGCTCCTAGAGGCCAACGTCTCACTCAGGAGGTCCAACGTCACCCTAGAAGGGCATGACGTCACCCCTTTTGCACATTTTAGGGTTTAATTTGTCAATTTTATGTTAACAACTGGATTTTTGATGTAACTGGCCATGTCGGCCTTTTTTGACCTAATTTGTAATTAAAGGTCATTTGAACTGTATAAATAAGGGAATAATCCCTTGTTTGTTTTCATCATTCTTTCACTCACACAAGTGAGGTCTGAAATTCGACCTCTTTAAGGCTCATTGGTTGAAATTAAGTGGTGCACTGTTATGAACATAAATATACATATAAATAAGATATAAATAGATAATGATTAAATAATAAATTAATAAATAATAGTTAGTAATAATGAAAGGACACGTCTCAAAGGACATGACTGTTAGTAAGGGCACCCCTGTGTGGGTATATAAGCGAGCCCTCATTCTCATGTATGGATATTATCTATCATTCAATTATATTTACCATCCTTAATGGATTATTGTGTATTATCCTATTTATACTATATATTCTTATAGTTGTCAAACAAGTTGTTTGTCACATTGGTATTAGAGCATTGTTTTTCTGATCCAGACTTTTAGCTAGACTCTTTATCAGACCTTGTCTGAACCAACTTTTGGCCAACCCCCATCTCTCAGAGTTTCTCTGATCTTTCCAAGGTCCTTGATCACGGGCATTTTGCCACTTACAAAAGGAAAAAAATATAAAATAATATCAGAGATTATTGTTGAAGAAATACTTGTTCTGTTGCAAGAAAATTAGAAGAGGTTAGCGCCAGATATCAAGAGAAGACTTCTGAAGGAAAACAAAAATTCCGTTGCCAAGAAAAAAATTCAAGAAAGATTAGAAACATAAAATCACAAAAAAAAATGAAAAAGAAAAAGATAATTGGTCAATTTCACAAATCGGAAGTACTGTGATCCACTGCAAATTTTAAAATATCCAAAGACAGTTCGCTGCCAAAATCCATCTCGCTGCCAAGTCTGTACGAATCGATCCGTATAGCCTCCAATTCCAACTGTACCAGCCATGATTGCCATGCATTTTCTGTACACTTTATCAATTCACAAACCGTACAACACGCTGCCACTGTACAGTTTGCCATCAATTGTTCGGCCTGAACATCTTGAAAATCGTGACCGTACAACCAACAATTGATCCATCCAGTGTACTATATTGCGGATAAGTTCTACAAGCGGTCGTTATAACTTTGCAAGTCAACCATCTTAGGGGTCGCCAATATCAAGTTGTAACGTATGGTAAAAAAAATAGGTTGCTACATTACACACGACCTGCCAATCAAACTAATAAGCCGCCAAATTGCATTCAAGTTGCCACTACTAGCAAATACTCTGTGGAGTTAATAAAAGTGTTAAGGTTCATATGGTCTACATATAAATACTAGAAATCGAATATACAAAAGTCATAAAGGTACTTTTTAAAGTGGAAAAAACAACATGAAGTAATTACAAGGCAAGGTCAAAAAAGTTCATTGGGTGAAAAGGGGTTAAAGTAAGATTTAAACCTTTTTAAAGAGCTTTATTTAAAAGGAGTTTACAAAGAAAAGTTTTATTTAAAAGGAGTTTTTGGAAAATTGAGAAGCAATATTAAATTATTTTCCCTTTAAATACAAAAAGGTTATGAAGGAAGTTTTCAAGGGTGAGAAGGTTATTCAAGTTATTCCCCAAAGTTGAAAAAAATTTAAAAAGGGATTATAAAAAAAATAACATATATATATATATATATATATATATATATATATATATATATATATATATTAAGAGGAATTATAAGGGTATTATTTAAGTCTTTGAAAAAAAGGAGTATATAAGCTTCATAACAAGACATTAATTATCCTAAATTATCAACAAAACAAAATGGAGTCTAAAATGACGAATGGAAGATTTTCTTATGAAGGATGTTGCATTTCAACTTATGGGTTATTTACATTAAAGGGGATTATTGAAGGAAGAGAGGTTAAAATCGTTATCAGCATGACCCAGGATGAGAATTCTATTAATATTAATTTGGCGAATCAATTATTTATTTCGGAGCATAACATAAGTGAAAAGACATATTTTTTGCAAGAGACAATATGAAATTAAAGACTTCCAAGTAACAATTGATGATTATGAATATATATCTCAATTCAATGTGACAACTATGTTTCAAGAAGAGATTGACATCATTCTCGGGTTACGCTCGTTAACAAAACTAGGTACCTTCATTTTAAACATATAAAAAAAGTTTGTGACTTTTCCCTATAAAAAGAAGATGATGAATCATCAAGAGATTACTATGAGGTCAAAATCAATAACACCTTCATCAAAAGACTTTAAAGATATCTCGAAGGTGATCCTTACAGATAATCGGAACTCGATATCAAAGATGCAAAAAGAATATGGTGAAGTTATTGCTGATAAAAACCAAGAAATATCTCGCTTAAAAAATCATGATGAAAAACTACTTACTCAGATTAAGAAGTCAAGGGATACAAAACAACGCGTCCAGAAGTTGGAGCAAGAGAATCAAGATCACGGGAAGAAATTATCAGGAAAGGATGAACAAGCTTCTCGTTTGAAAAACCTTAATAAAAAATTGCTTGAACAAATTAAAAAGATGAAAATCCAGAGAATCAAAATATTATAAATAAAGTCGGCAAATCAGAAGATGAAGAAGAAATTTCACGCCTAAGGGTTCATAATCAAAATTTACTAACACAAATTAAAAAGTTGAAGCATGATAAGAAGACTTTACAAGAAAAGCTAGATCGCAAAACATCATTAGTCGATAAAGAAACGATGATAGACCCAATCAACCGTACAACTCAAAGGGAGGCAAATCCAGCTGATGTAAAGAAGTTTTCAAATGTCGAGGTACAAACAAGCCAGAGATATGAAGAAGACTCAATTCCAACAGTTAATCAAGAAAAAGATGCAAGTATAAGAAATAAAGATCAAGTTGCAAGGATGCCTTAACGACATCCTAATCACAAAAGTAGATATTTCAACCAATCAATGTCTCAACAGAAGGAAATGATAGATATTCCGAAGAATTTTACTTCCAGTACAAACGGTCCTCAAAGTAGATGCTATCATAAGAGTCGAAATACATCAAGTTTCTTTCAAGAACCCTATAAACACACAGTTCCACAAAAGATCGAACTAAGGTGGGTAGACTCCTTTACAATTCGATAGTTCTGCTCAACGCTTAGCAGATCCTATCGTCTCAAGTCCTCAACGATCACTAGCTTAAAGATGAAGAATCAAGAGACAATATTACAAGCCAAAGCAAGAGATAAGTCTTCTATAAGTATGCTTTGAGGACAAAGCATTTTTAAGAGGAAGGCAATGTTATGAACATAAATATACACTTAGTCACCGTGTTCGCCGAATTTAATCGTTCAAATTTGAAATTCGGCGAATTTAATCGAGCCCCGAATTTGTTCGTTCAAGTTCGCCGAACTTAATGGCGAACTCGATTTCGAACTTAAACACGAACTTCAAGCCGAATTTATTCGCGATTTTGTTCGTTTTTGTGTTCATATTCGTTAGGGTTCGGGTCTTTTTCGTTTGGTTAAAAGTTAAAACCCCTCGCGGCGTGTTTGTTTTAATGTTTACTCCAGTCTCCGCGCAGTAGCAGCTCGTCACTCCACACAGCAGCACGCACCGTCGACGCACGCACCTCGCAGCACACAGCAGCACGCTCCAGTTCCACGGACCCCGAGTCGCTCCAGTTCCACGGACCCCGAGTCCCGACTTCACTGCGCGGCGCGCATGCAGCAGGCTGCAGCAGCCTCGACCCTCCACTATCCCGACGGGCCGACCACGACTCCACACTGCACAACCTCGGCCCTCAACCCGACCCGACCCCGACCTCAATCCCGTAGGCTGCGGGTAAGTTTTTATTTAGTTTTTTTTTGTATTTTAAATATTTGTGTATTTCTTTACTATATTTTGTATTTTTTTGTTGTTTTAAATTTGAATTTTGTTTTTATTTTTAATTTTTTTATTTTAAATGTTTACATAGTTTAATTTTCATAGTTTTAATTTTGTTTAATTTTTATTTTTATAGTTTTTGTTTTTATAGTTTTATTTTTATAGTTTTAATTTATTTATTTTTTATTGTTTTATTTGTATTTTACAGTCATTAGTTTTAAATTTATAACTTTATAAGCACCCGTTACCACTAAGACCACAACCTAATGGACCCAACTGTTAGCCATATATAAATAGTAATTACTACAGTTCTTTAAGTCAATTTTAAAATTGCTGCTTAAGGCATACCTGAGCATTTGTAAATAAATAGTCTATCGAATATTCTAAGAATGCAATAACCATTAGAGACTAATTTCAGACATCAACATTACATTTAAAAACCCATGCCCCATACTTGTAGCCAATATGACCTCATAACCATTCCAAGCTGTTTACAATAGCTTCAATAATCTTAGGTGTAAAAAACTAAAATGGTATTGAATATATTTTTTTTATTTTTTCAAATTTTGTACTATGTCGAACTTAATGCCGAATTTTATCCCCAAAAATTTGACTGTCGAATTTTTGGCGAACTTCAAGCTCGCCGAACACGAACACGAACACGAACCAGGTGACTAAGAATATACATATAAATAGATACTGATTGAATAAGAAATTAATAAATAATAGTTAGTAATAATGAAAAGACATGTTTCAAAGGACATGACTCTCAGTAAGGGCACCCCTGTGTGGGTATATAAGCGAGCCCTCATTCTCATGTATGGATATTATCTATCATTCAATTATATTTACCATCCTTAATGGATTATTGTGTATTATCCTATTTATACTGGATATTCTTATAGTTGTCAAACAAATTTTTTGTCACATGCACAACTCTTGGAGGAGGCTTATCTTGGTGTTTTTTGGCATTTTCTTGGTGGAAAGTCTTCAACTTGGGTATTTGCTAGATTAGGTGAATGTAAGTGAATTTCTACAATTCTTCTTTCCTTTGAATGGTTATAGTATCTTTACTTTGCATTTTACTAAGATTATGTAATTGCTAGCTTAAAACCCTAGGAGATTAAGCACATGTTATTGTCCTTGTCTCAATAGATTTTCACCTACTAGATTTCGCTAGAAACCCTATCCTTTGAAGCATGTGCTAGAGCCCTACCATTGTAGCACTCTAGCATAATTTGCTTCATCAAGCCTTTATTTACCTCAAGCTTGAGCTAAATAAGAAGAAAAACCGCTAGGGCCTAGGGTTACCTACTTCCTAGTAGTCGTTTTCCTTCTAGGGTTTGTTGATTGAGGCCTTGGGTTACCAACACCTCAACCATCATCCCTCTTGTCCTTAGTTCACACATTATCATTTGTTTCCTTCAAGATTGCTGCTGCAAAAAGTGACTCCATTAGCCCCAAAGACACTGATCTAGACCTTATACTTGATTGATTGATGAGAATAACCGTTAAATCTTATACCCCAAGCTATTTGCTAACATTTCCTAACCCTAGATTAGACTAATCTACTATCATTCTTGCTGCTGTTACAAAAGTAAGCTACAACCAATTATTACAGCAGTAAAAGCTCCTAAAAACAATTGTTAAAGTTGATTTTTACATTGCCTCATTAGCTTCTGACAAGTGCTAGCATATTGCTACTGTTAGATTATCATTTTGGGTCATTTTGAAGCTTGTTTAAGGCAATAATTGTGAAGCCATCATCATATATACATTGCTATTATAGATTTCTGTTTGCTTCATCTTATATCAACATATTGCTTTCATTGACAAGTCCAAGGTTTTACGAAGCACTAACATCAATTGTACTTGCGAAATAGTGTTTTCTTGTTGTCTTGTTCTGGGTAGGTACACTTAAGCATATCATTGCTTCATTTTGTTAAACCTTTGGGACTTTCTGATCAGTGTGACTTGTGAGAGGGGATAACTTTTCTTGATACCTCAACCTTTGCCTTCTCAAACCCCTAGGTCACCGGGGATGTCTCCCCTTGGCTTTCACCCCTATATAGAAAGAGGTGTCTTATTAAGGTGACAATGATAGGAAAACCTCCTGTTATGCCAATTTTCCCTCCATTAGCCTTTCCCTTTTGGACAAGTACAAATTGCACGATAATAGGTACCATCCTTGAAATGAGGAGAAGTACTCTGGTGTTTTCCCTGGGCAGTATAACTTCCAAAAAAATGGAAAAAAATATATGTACACACACACATATACACGTGCTCATCAAGAGGGTCAATAGCGTTTTTTCCTAGAAAACCAATGATCATCTCATGAAGTCATAGGAGAACAAAACTCTGGATTGCCATAACTCTGTATGTAGGGGAACAAAACCCTGGATTGCCAAAATTCTGTACACCAACACATAGAGGGTCACGAAACGGGTCAATAGGGTTTTTTTGTAGAAAACCAGTGATCATCTCATGAAATCATAGGGGAAGAAAACTCTGGATTGACATAATTCAGTATGTAGGGGAACAAAACTATGGATTGCCAAAATTCTGCATGTATATGTGTGTGCGTGTGTGTGTATAAATATGTATACATGTGTGTGTGTGTGTGTGTGTTGCACGGGTACTCATCCCTCCCAAAAAAACCCGCTTACCCATCGCCATTCACACGTTTTGGGGACTTCGGGACCCTTAGGAAATGTCCCCAAATTGTTGGGGACTTCTTCGGGGACTCGGGGTCTTGCTGGCCGTCTTCAAGACGTTCCTGGCAGATTTCAGGGACGTTCCGGAGAGATTTTGGGTATATTCTGGGAAGATTTCAGGGATTTTCTGGGCAGATTTAAGGGATATTCTAGGAATATATCTTCTGTTTTGACAATCATGGAAATTGATGATTGGACAATATGATCATTCTTCTCATCCATTATTTTTGTATTGCACTGAATCTAAATCTGTTGTACAAGATGCAGCTCAAAACATGGGTTTTGTATGGTTGGTTTCGATTTGGGTTTCTAGAGATTTAAATATCGTCCCCTTTAAAATATTGCCATCCCCTTTAAAATTTGGGGGTGCGCTCTAGTCGTCCTAGGGACGTGTCCTCGTCCTGAAAACCATTCCCTGTCCGAAAAACCAATGCAATATATATAGATAGATAGATAAAATTTTGACAATCCAGAATTTTGTTACCCTACATATAGAGTTATGGCAATCCAGAGTTTTGTTCCCCTATGACCTCAAGAGATGATCATTGGTTTTCTACGAAAAAACCCTATTGATCCTCTTGATGAGCACATGCATATATGTGTGTATACACATATATATGTATGTATGTATGTATGTATGTATGTATGTATACATATATGTGTATATATATGTATATATATACAGATTTTTTTTTCTTATTTTTTTCAAGGTTATAGCCCAGGGAAAACCCCCGACTACTTTCTTTCATTTCGAGGATGGTACCCAGGGTAAACCCTAGAATCATTAGGGCACATAGCTGGTCAATAACAGGGCTCGAAACCATTACAACAATATACTCGTTACGAGCTCAACATGTCACTTTGAGGGAATTGATCCTGGGTGAGGAGGATAACAATCATTTTTTCCAACCACCCGAGCTAAACCCAATTAACATATATATATGTGTGTGTGTGTCTTGATGAATACATGTGTGTGTATATGTATATGTGTATGTTTGTATACACACACATGTGTTCATTAAGATGGTCGATATGGTTTTTTTTGTAGAAAACCAATGATCATCTCATGAAGTCAGAGGGGAACAAAACTCTGGATTGCCGTAACTCAAAGGACCTTGTTAGCTTCATTTCAAAGGGTTTCATCTCTGCATGAGATAATTTCTTTGTTTGTGTCTAGGTCAAAGGACTCGAAGGAGTTTCTTTGTTTGTGTCTAGGTCAAAGGGCTCGAAGAAGGTGCCTTACATCATGTACAAGTTATGTTCTTGTGATTTTCAATGGACCTCTATTTTTTAACACTTCATTATGTGATTGGAAAAGTCGGATCCTAACTGCTTGAATGAATGTATGATGGCTTGATTGCTAAATGCTTAATGATTTGGCTTTGAATTTTCTAAATAGTTGGACCACATTTTGAATTGGTTGTCTATTATATTTCTTGATTGCACCTGATTAACAACAAAATTTTCCAGAGCTTTATTGAGAATCATTGTAGTCATTTATAGGCAGGGAATACTTTAATGGCTATAGTTTGGGCCAATGTTTGAGGAGATGCCCTGAATACGACTGTTATTTTCATCTTTATGTCTTTAACTATGTGATTGGATGTTGAATTTTTTAATGAAGATTTGTACCTTGGACAAGTGGTTCCTATGGGTTTTTTAAACTTTTATCTAGGAATGTGGTCCGCAACTTAAAAGTGGGTCTTTTCATAAAGTCACTTTATAAGTGGTAAAGTGAACTTTAAATTAGAAAGTGAAAAGTGACTTAGGAATTTAAAGCACCAAGTGGGTTTTTATTTAAGTTGGGTGAGTGAAATTAAATAAAGTGAATTTAATGGAGCATTTAA
>ML827390.1:120409-131229 GCA_009831015.1 Picea engelmannii | reverse complement strand
GGTCTTACATCCTGACTTGAAGCCAAAGAAGTATGCCAACCACGGAAGGAAGAATACCATAGCTGCGAAAATTCAAGTGGATCTTGGATCAAATTCCGGTGATGAGACACAGGTTGTAGCTATGGGAATCCAAGGTATAAATTATGTTCCAAGTACTAGCTCTTCTAAATCAGTTGTTGTAAATGATGAGTGTAAAATGAGTGAACTTTTCCACATAAGGGTCATAACAAATAATGCTAAAGTTGATACTCATGTAGACAGTCGATCACAAGCCAATCTAATCAGTGAAGAGGTTGTAAATAACTTGGGACTTGAAATGAAACCACATCCTAGACCATAACCATTGGGGTGGATATGTGGTGATAATAATTTGCAAGTAACCAAGCAATGTAAAATCAAGTTTGCAATCACTTCTAATTATGTTGATGAAGTAGAACTTGATATAGTACCACTGGACATATGTGGAATTGTATTGGGAAGCCCATACCTTTATGATAGGAAAACCATATTCTACAGGGAGGAAAATAAATATTGCTTCGAGAAAGATGGGAAAGAGTACATTGTTTGTGCTCATCGCATGAAAACTGATAGATCGTTTGCAGCTACGGGGCAGTTAAAAAGAATGGTAAATGCAAGCAAAATCTTAACACTTATGTCTGTAATAAATCCAAAAGTTAATGACGTTAAACATGAGATGGTTCAGTATGTTTCTAACAATCATGAAGTGTCACCAGAGGTATAGCATGAGGTTCAGCTGCATGATTTGATTAATGTTCATGTTCAAAAGGGGAAGTATATTGTTTCATTCTCATTAGCATGTCTAGTATTGTTGATTAGTTTTCTACCATTTAGTGATGTATGGTTGCTAACTGTGACAAAGAATGTAGATGATTGTGCAATTGATGGGATGATTACTTTGGTAAACAATGCTATCTTAGTTTTCATGTTTGTCAGGTGATCATTGTCCTACCAGGAAGGATGGATGATACAGGGCAAGTGGGGAGGCAATATACCTGAGTAAAAACAGACTTTTGGTGGTTCAAAAGCTTCCAAAGTGGGGAGGAATGATCCAGGAGGCTCCCCAGGCTTAGAAAATGCTCAAAAATGAAAGTTCTCGGAATTAAATGAAATCAATTCCATTGTGACTAGCTCGTCGCTTTGATTCTTGCCATATATTTACTTTCTCAAATGAGCTCTGTATGCGAGAGTTATCACACTCTGATCAGATTCTCAAATAGCTAAAAAGTCAAAGGACTGGCAAAAAGTCAATGCTAACATCATCATGACATAACCAAAGCTATTTAATGATGTTGACGTGGTAGAAGCAGGTGTTGACAGTTGGCGACCTGTCATTGGACAGATGTGGAAGACTCAGACCAATGCAGTGTGGACACGTGGCGAATTGTGGTCAAATGTGGTGGTGCCACGTGGCCCAAGCATGGGCAGCCACGTGGCACCCAGTCATCAAACATGTGGCAAGTTAAAAATGTTTTGGGGTCCATGGGTTTTGAACCCATGACCAAACGACCAAGTCGAGCACTTTGAGGAAAGCCCTAACACCAACGTGTCATGTATGTGCCTTGTGTATACTAGCCACAATATAATTATTTAAATGCATGGTATTAAGGTATGGCACAGAGGGGGGAGCGGGGGGGGGTTGGGGCTATGTTCTATCATCCTAACCTACGATCGAGGGTGCGAACTTTCCACTACAAACACCAGCGCACATTAAGCCACGGTTCCGAGTATTTTTCCACAAGATCGAGAGCTTCCACTTGAAAGGCGCACGGGGAATTTTCCTATTTTAGGTCGAGGTCACCTCATAATGCGCCATATAACCAGGGCTAACGTGATTTAAGGGGCTAGTGCTTGGACATATGGATTTCATATGACCAATTCTAGGGGGCGCGCGCCTAGCCCAAAGGGGCTATTCTGTGTATTTGTTAAATTTTTGTTACAGAGTGGGTTTTTTAATAAAGTTTTGGTCCAGAATTGGTGTTTTGGGGATATTTTGGCCATTTGGAGGGGGATTTGATCCCAAAAAGAGGCCAGATCTTCAGAAGAAATTAGGCTTCTCTTGTTGAGCCTAAACCTATATAAACCAGGGTTTTTGAAGCTTGAGGGAGACTTTTTGATGCAGGGATTTGAAGGAGCAGCTTGTAATTTTTGGCCTTTTCTCATGTTTTGAGGGGCATTTTTGCCATGTTGTTGAGAGGAATTTGATGATGCATGTATGAATCTGAGCAAGGTCTTGCACAACAGATCTAAAGCGTGTTATGTAACAACAAAGAGCCTATGTAAGAGAACTTTGAACATTTTAAAGAGCAATAAAGAGGTCCTCCACTTGGAAGCGGGCCCGAAGACGTAGCCAACGATTGGTGAACTCCGTTAACAAGTTCTTGTCTCTATTTATCTTTCTATTTTGTTGTTCTCTTCTCTTCATTTACAGCATGGTTATCAATGGTTGATCTCTTTAATCATTAATGAGCATCAATTAAAAGTCACATTTGATATTCCGCAACTAGTTAATGAGTTTAAGTATTTTGCATTCTTATCGATCCGATGCATAAAGTACATTAAACTAACTTGCAATTTATCAGTAATACCTTCATTTTTGGATCAATCCATCATTGTTTTGGGCATGAGATTGTGAGATTCCCCTAAGTCTAACAAACAATTATGAAACACTTTATCATGTATGTTCAGTGATGTATAGAAGGGAGGGGACGAATCATCTCTATCTTCTATCAAATGACCTAAGATGATTGTTGGCTTTTCATATTGCAGATTTACTGAATCAATGGATTTTGAGGAGGCTTTAGGCAACAACACTTCGGAAAGACACTCTCTAAATTCTTCAATTTCTATCAGTTCCAAAAATGGTACAAGGATCTTGATTTTTTGGATCTCATTTCCAAAACTGAAGGAAGATGGAGATTTCAGAATCTCCTTGACTTCTAGGGTAGGATCCTTTATCAAAACTGGGGGGTTTTGAGTGTCTTTTTTCTTGCTGCCAACTGTCACATCCTTGGCATAATTCTCTGTTTTTGAGGGTTGATCTGAAGCATTAGTCTTTTCCCCCTTCTTTTTAGATCTCAGATTATATTTACTAGGATTCTCTTTTGCCTTCTCTCCCTTACTTAATTCATTTATTTGATTATCCATCAAAGACTCCCCATATGCAGACTTGGTCAAGTGAGGGGATGGAGGGGTTTCACCCAAGCAATGGATCTCAGGGTCATCTTCTTCATCCTCTTCATCGTCTTCATCTACAAGGTTGTTTTGTAAAGCGGTTTGGATCCTTTGATCATCCCTTCCTCTGTTTCTGGACTCTCTTGGAAGTATCCGAGGAGCATTATTAGGTCTCCTGAAGGTACCTCTATTATCAACATTTTGAGTATTTCTATAGGTCTATCTTGCTTCAAGTTTTACCTTCTCCATATCAGCAGAAAGAGATTTTACTAATTTGGTAAGCTCATCATCTTGAGGGTGGGCAGCAGAGAAAGAGGTTGAAGTTTCAGACCTTCCCCTTCTTCTGTCCCTGTCAACCTTACTCCTAAGCTCACCAACTGCCATAATATAGGATTCTACTTCAATGGTTGCATCTTGCATATGATCCAAGGAGGTATCTCTCCTTTCTCTTAACAGAGGCAGAAATCAGGGTCAAAAGAACTAGAATAAGTAATCTTTGCAGAGGTTTCTGTAGGCTTAACCTTAGTGGGAATTTTGCTATACATTTTATTAAATCTCTTTGAGAAGTCACAAACAAATTCCCCTTCCTTTTTCTTCAGTGATCCAAACTTTGTAATATAGTAAAGGAAATCCTTTATATCCCCCCAATTCTTTAATAAGGCTTCATCTAGGGCTTCAATCCCATCAATATATCTAGGAGGCAAGGCCCTAAACCACTTCCTAGCCTCACCCTCAAGGCTATGAACAAAAATCCTCATCCATACATCTGCATCCATGATGACATGACAATCTATAAAACTGTAAAAGTATTCAAGGTGTTCCTCTGCAGTTATGTCTCCCTCGCCTATGAACTTGGGAAACTACTTAAGGTAGCCATCTGCTGGGAGGGCATTCAGAGGCTGAGGCAAAACAAGAGGGGCATACCTAGCAGCTATTATAGCTTCCATCCTAGTTGTGGGGGGATTGACTCCTGCCATTGGAGTGTGAACTGGAGGAGAACCAGGATGAGATGGAGTTCAGACAGGCGAGACTGGGGTTGTGCTTCTGGGAGAAAAAGGAAAAGGCTGAGCATTAGGAGATAAAGATGAGGGGCTAGAGGTAATAGAGGTTTCCCCTTCTGTAGCTGCAAAAACTCTAATATGAGGAGTAGGAAAGTCTTCTAAGGTCAAAGCTCTCTCCTTCCACTTCACAACTTCGGGGGAGAAAGGGGTGTCAAATCTCTCTCCTTCCAAACCAAGAATAGGAGGGGAGAAATCAGCAGGAAAACTCCCAAAATTTAAATTTCTTGAAACTCTAGCAATTTGTATAATAGGAGAATCAGAAATAGTTATTGGAGTTTGTAAAGAGGGATTATGCAAATTATCCAAAAAACTTGGTACAACAATGGAGGTACCTTTTTTAGCGGTCTTTCCCTTTCTGATAATTTCCTCTGGGTCAGCTTCAGACGTTGCTAGAGGCAACAGTGAAGTGGACCTCGTGTGTCTGCCTTTAGGAGCCAGAACTAAAACAGCGGAGTCGCCAGGTGCAAGTTGCAATCTTCAATGGTACTAATATTTGATGCACCTTCAGAATCATAGCTTATTTGTCATTCTATCCCAGGGAAAAGTCTTCGATTCGTTCCCCGGCAACGACGCTAGAAATGTTAGCACTAGAAGTCACCCTCAGATTGCATAGAAGGTAAGCCCAATACCCATCAGTTTTACAGTGAATGTAAATGAGTTTTAGGTGGTCAAATGGAGAAGACTCAATGAAAAATAATGTTCTAATTCAGAAATCTAGACTAGCATGCACCAGCCATTGAGGTCTTGGATCAACTTCAGTCAGTAATTTGGAGTAAGGGTGAGTAGGAGGAAGATTTAGTGAGAAAGGTGTAGAGGTCCGCTATGAACATCAGATTTCCTAGCAGCCTAAGGAGGAAAAACTTAAACACAAGGTCCTCTTGGATTCAAATTTCAAGGAAGCTAAAAGAAATCATAACAGTACTATAATCAAACATTTATCATAATACAGTTACAGCAATCCATGTGAATCAATCAAACATGATCTCTCTCAGTATCAGAGGCAAATAAGATGGAGTAAGAAAGTTGACTTAGATTAACCAAGACGTATCAAAAAACAAATACATAACCAAAGAACTAGTTGTTCTCAATCAAAATATTACAATAGCAGGGAGCCTAGCTCAACCATTTGACCTTAAGAAAATATCAAAACTGCCTATATTTACTAAAAACTGCTGCAACTACCAGTAGCGTGATCGGACCCCTGCATTCAAAGTTTCTGATCGACGCTCGCTCTGTCAGACTGTGCAGGCCTTCTCATGTCAGATGCGAGACAGGCACAATTATGCGTTTTACGGGAAAATCCATCCAGGAGGGAGCTTCGGGTGGACAGTGTGCCTTCATGGCTGCTCTCTGCAACGCTTTCCATTTATGGGGTGAGATGAGGTCTCAATTGTCGTTGCTATCTTCAATAACTTCCTTCATTGGGATCAGGACGAGGCCTGACACCCATGAATGTTTCCAGACGACACCCACGACTTCTTCGAGTCAATCCTGATGCCTCAAGGCTCTGCAAATCTTCCCTTGTGACCAATACAGGTGTTGTAGGTGCTAAGCTCCTTTGTGGACCCGTCCTTCATTGATATGACCTTCGGCTGTGACCAAGCGCTTAGCCAAAAGGTGCCTCACAATTTTGCGTTTTGGGTTCTTCGATGTGAGCCACTCCCGATTCACTTGATTTCCGAACTCGCGAACTGGAGCCTAGCGAGCGCCAACTCCTCTCCTTAACCTTCAACAATGTGACCCCGGCTATGACCAAGCGCTTATCCAAAAGGTGTGTATCAGTATTTGGCGTCTCGGGAAGTTGAAAGAATACTCACCTCCCTTCTCTCGATTTCTGATTTTGCGCTTGCCTCAGATCGACGATCCACGATTCCCCGTGATCCAACAGTCCAGATCTCCCCTTTGCGTATCGAGATTTCACGTCTCGAGAAGTTGAAAGAATACTCACCTCCCTTCTTCCGATTTTTGATTCAGCACTTGCCTCAGATTGACGGTCCACGTTTCCCCGTGATCCAAGGGTCCAAATCTCCTCTTTGCATATTGGAATTTTGCATCTCATGAAGTTGAAAGGATACACCTCCCTTCTCCCGATTTTCGATTCTGCGCTTGCCTCAGATCGACAGTCCATGATTCCCCGTGATCCAATGGTCCAGATCTCCTCTTTGCGTATAGAGATTTCATGTCTCGAGAAGTTGAAAGAATACTCACCTCCCTTCTCCCGATTTCCGATGCCACGCTTGCCTCAAATCGATGGTCCACGATTCCCCGTGATCCAACGGTCCAGATCTCCTCTACTGAAAACTGAACTTGCTCGCTCGATTGATTTGAGTCCATATTAGACCGCTCTAAGTGTTGTGCTTTGCGCTCATGGCTGCGGCATGTGGCCCTTAACAACTTTATGCGATAATTTTTTACCAAGGGGTCGAAAACACACCCTTTGACTAAATTTTGAGGGCGTTTGAGTTGTTTATACCTCAAACATTTTCATTCTTCCTGTGAAAATCATGGGCAAAATGCCACATGATTTACACCATAATGATTCACACTCGTCGGCAGGAAGGGAGACGCCCACAAAGCCAAGTGCCTGGGGGAAGGGTTGCGGCCAGGGAAACCCTAGCCATAGAGCCCCAAAGGAGTGGATATCCCTTCAACCACGAGTTAAATAAGTTAATTGTTGCTTATTTTTAATTTGTCATCTCGATTAAGGGAATTGTTTTTACCACATAAATACCTTTCTTTGTAATTATAAAATAAAGGTCACTTCTTATGGTTTCTTTACTAGTGGTTAAGAAATTAAAAAACACATCCATTTACAAAAGAAAACATCAATTACACTACTACTACCTTATCATAACACCAATACCAAGAGTTATAGCTACTCCCTTGGAAATCCAAAATTTCCCTACTACATCACCTAYTCTACATGTCAATGCATGACTTCTCAAATTAATTTTTTGATATTCATATACCTCCATTACTAATATGAATATTTATTTACATATTGCAATTTTCTCCAAATATCTTTTATCTAGAATTTAAGTTACTAAATTATCTATCAAAAGAAGTAATCATCACCAACTTTATCATCATCCTCTTATTAAAATCTTCAAAATATATATCCCGTGAATCCATGGTCACATTATTGTTGCAGTCCCGTGCATTATGGTCTAATTTACTACAATAGTACCATATTTTTTATTGCTTGGTATTCTTGTTTTTTTCTTTGCTGCATTTTTTTTTATGTTCTTAATTGTATTAAAAAAACATCTTTGCTGTCGTTTTCATCTATTTATTTTTCTCCATTACAAATAATATGACATACCATTGTGAAGCTAACTAACTTAACATGAATACCATTGTATTGTACTTCAAAGGCAAATTGCTCAACAATAAATCTTGTGTCTTTTTCTTCCAACTTTCAAACTTACTTTTTATCGATGACCTTAAGTTATTGAAAGGTCATTGGTGTGACTTGTCATGTCCACTAAATAAATCACTTGGAAACTAAATAATTAATGTGTCAGAATTTAGCAAGCAATGCTTTTGACCCAAATACTTTGTTTACTTCTCCCATACATCATGGGAAGACTTGTCCAAATCAAGATGAGACACTTTAGAATTAATATTACCAACCTTATAATTGCTTTGGCCTTATCATCCTATTTTGCCAGTAAACAAGCTGATTTGAATGTGTTGGTTTAGTTTATTTCCATTTGATTAACAGTTGTAATTGAGTTTTCACTGTGGAAGTTTTTTTTCCAACAGAAAAATTTCTCTTATATTTATATATAAAATCTTCTTTCCAGATAAAAAAAAATATGCAGAAACAGAAACATCAATTACAGTCCTCTCAATCGAACAGAAAAACTGACTTGAAAAATGTCACAATGGATATTCTAACCACTATCCCTCCATCCTGGTCAATGACTAGGAACTGACTCCCCGAGGTCTGAGATGTAACTTCCCCCTCTTTGGCCCAAACAAAAAAGAAAAAAGAAAAACTGACTACTGGACTGGAGGATAATTTAAGCCTCAAAAAAGGTTTAGAAACAGATGCATGCCCACAAGCCCATCTTCCATCTGATAGTATGTGATTTTGCCTTCCGGTTGATGCAAAGCTTTTTTTGATAACTCATCCGCCTCTTGGCTAAAGGTTCTATACGTATGAGAAAAATCAAGGGTCGTGAAATCATTAAGAAGTGCCTTTATCTGATCTTTCCAACAGATCAAATCCAAGACCCGGAGGGAGCCTTTCTGGTTCAGCCAGTCTATGACAGTCCTTGAGTCTGCAAACCCCTGAAGATCATAGACATGCAAGCGGATTTCCCGATCCACAGTTTATCATCCACCTGTACTCTATGTGCTTATTTACCCTGATGACTCCTCCCGCTCCACTGAACTGACCTCTTTCTTGTGCTACCCCATCAAACTAACCAGCTGGTCTTCCCTCTTTTAGCAGAGGAGGAGTTTTTATAGATAGGGCTGGTTGTTTAATACCCTTTGATTTCCCTAACCATCCCAAAATCTTGTGTAAGACCGAGGTTGTTGAAGCCCAACCTTCCTCGAATAAAACCAAGTTTCAGTCCAACCAGATTTGCCAGCAGATTATAGAGGGCATCATGTGCCACCTTTGGTGTACACAACACCAGTGTTTGAAGCACGATTTCAGATTTAGACCAAACCATTTAGAGTTTATATCATAAACTGTTGTAGTCTCTTTCCACACTTGTTGAGTAAACCTACACTGCAACATTAAGTGTAGAGTTGATTCTGAATCTTGCTAACAGAGAACACAGAGAACACATATGCTCGATCCAGGCCTCCCTCTTTTTTGTAAAATTTCCTAAGTGAGG
This sequence comes from Picea engelmannii, assembly GCA_009831015.1. Classification (NCBI taxonomy): domain Eukaryota; kingdom Viridiplantae; phylum Streptophyta; class Pinopsida; order Pinales; family Pinaceae; genus Picea; species Picea engelmannii. The sequence continues at coordinate 122,123 of ML827390.1, read as the reverse complement.
ATCCTATTTTCTAGCATTAGCTAGGTGAAGAGTTTGAGTTTTGGGGCTAAATCCCATTTCCAGAGCCGACAGTGCCACAAATTTACACTTTGAATACATAGCTTCAAGGCTATGGCATCGTAGGCATTTTTTGCAGATATGACACCCGAGTTATTACCCCCAGTCCAAATAAGCTCATCCAAAGTGTCAGTTAGAGAAATACCTACGTGATCCAGAGCTCTGCAGTAACCAACCCATTATGCTGCCTCTGCGCCAACCAATCCCAGCTCCAAATCTGTGGAAGTTATGCAGGAAAGAGTGGCTCAAGAGAATGTGGGAAGGAGAATTTTAGAAACGCTGAGAGAGACGATGCGAGTTGGAAAAGACTGGGCAACCATTATGCATTTATGAATTTTAATATTTATTATTATAATTTAGTTCTTGATTTGCACTATGTTTGTGTGCTCTTTTAAAAACTAAAATGTTTAATATTAATTCAGTGAGACCAACGTATAACTTTAATGGAACATATTGGTATAAAACTATTTACCAGGCTAAAAGATGGTAACTTTAGGATGAGAACCTTGATGTTTCAAAATCTTTGTTTGTTCAATTGGATAAGTGCATCCAGTTGAACATTTATGCAATTATATAACTACATTAATATGAACTTAAAACATCACAATGTCCAATAAATCATTTTTTTGAGTTAATAATCTTTGCAAGAGTGAGCTATGCCTTCGATGGTTATTGATGAAATATGGTCTCAAATTGATTGAATGGTTCAGTTTTCTAGATTGCATTTGCAGAATGTTTATGGATGCGCAACACTAAATGAGCACCATGATAATGACAAATGTTGCTTGAACATTTCAGAGGTGGATTGGGTTCTTCTCTGGCAGTTCAGATTCTACATTTTCAGAGGTGGATTGGGTTCTTCTGTGGAAGTTCGGATTATACATTTTCATCGTTTACTAATCGCATCCATGGAAATCTAAATATATGAACCATTTGTTAGAAGTTCCTCTATATTAGCAAGATATATTCTTCTACTTCGGAAATAGCTATATTTGTTTTGTGCTAAACCAGGTTGTAGTTTTTAACCTACTTATAAGTAAAATTCAAGTTGGTGAGAAGTTCTTACTGCAATCCACATCATTATTGTTTACTTCTAGAGTTTGTGAATGATAACATAGAAGCACGGTGTGCAGGAAGAGTATCACATAATACCATGTCAAAAAGGTCAGGTGGGTAAAATGGTTTAATTGAGTCTTTTGAAGAGCAAGGATGAACACTTTGCTGAAGAGGTACATAGTGATCACCCAGCAAAGACGTGGTTGTGACCACCTCAAGAACTTATCTACAGTACAGAAAACGAGAATCCCCTCCTTATAAATGGAACTCTCTGCTCCAAAAATATTTATTAGCATTTTGCACATTTGTAGGTGACTAACGACCTTTATTTAACAACATGCTTCAAGTCAACCCTCATAGGCTAGGTTGTATGAAGGAGAAAAAATATTTCAATACTTTCAAGCACTAACAAAGAAGTAGAATTTTGAAAAGATTTGGCCAAAGCTCAGCTTGGAAGGTTGAAACAGGAGATAAAAAGGGTGCGAAAGTTTGGAAGGAAACACCGTATCAATTTTGTGGGAATAACTTAATTTAAGCTGCCAAAACATCAACTCTATTTCAAAGTCAAACAGGAATTTCAAAATTTTAACTTTGAAGATGA
>ML827390.1:28351-58536 GCA_009831015.1 Picea engelmannii | reverse complement strand
AAACTCCTATGGTGAGTGGATTTGCATCATTTTAGCAATCTTTAAAGTAGGGCCCTATATATACCATACTATGTAAATCATTAATGGTACAAAATATGATCAAGATTGCTAGAAACCCTTGGTTGATGAGTAGAAAACATCCAACTTAAAACAAATATAAATAGATTATTGGGACCTTCACATATAAATCAATGTTTCTCGTAATGATTTTTTGGAAGTGTTGCACATTATGAAGATAGTGTATGGGAAGAGTGAAATAAAGATAGTGTATGGGAAGAGTGAAATAATGATTTTATTAGTGTAGAGACAAATGGAAGGGGTAGTTCATCAAAACATGTGCATTTTAATAGATGTGTGGGCTTAATGTTGTATGATGAAAGAGAATGTTGTATGATGAAAGAGGGTGAAAAACATTTTATGTAAGGAGAATATCACTCTGTATGACGAGGAAGATCCCTTGATGTGGGCTAGAGGGGATAATTCGAGACACATCTCGGTTAAAAATCTTTACACAGTCATCACTAACACTGTTGAGCTCAACAACTTAATCGGATGGCGAAAACATCTTTGGAATTGGAAAATTCCGCTTAAGATTAAGCTTTTTACTTGGCTCATAGTGGGAAAAAAAATCCCCACCTGGGACATTCTAAAAAAGAAAGGCTGGACATGCCCCAATATTTGCCTTCTTTGCTACAGGGACGAAGAGGCAGCCAACCATTTATTTTCCGAGTGCCAATTCACCTGCCTTGTTTGGGACATGCTCAAGTTGGACAACAAATCAAACACAAGATGGACATGGAACTCTATCTCATCCTGCTTCGATCATTGGATCTCAAACAAACACTATTACAAACTTATTCCTCCATTGGTCAACTGGTTTATTTGGAAGGCTAGAAATTCAAAAAATTTTGATGATAAGCAACCTTCCATCAGTGTTGTTGCTTACAAAGCTCTAGGTCTGTTTCAAAATTGGAAAGACATTCACTCGGGAATAATAATAATAAAAAAGATTTTAATCAGCCCACATATTCCTAAGGATACTCTGACGAGTTGGTTTGACGGAGCACCACAACAAAGTGGAACTCTGAGCGGTGCAGCTGGACTGATTAAAATCAACAACTCCTCTTTCTTCAGATGGACTCTCTGTTGCGGCCTAGGCACCAACACAAGGGCATAACTTTTGGGTGCCTAGGCTACACTTCACTTGGCCTCCAGACTAAACGTTGAAAATCTCCATTTGATTGGTGACTCTAAAGTTATCATTGATTGGTTGAACAATCAAGGTAAGCTACAATCAATCACTCTCCTAGTCTGGAAAGATAGAATCAGATCACTATTTCACCATTTCAAGAACCTCACTTTCTCTCACTCTTCCCGGGAATTCAATAAGGAAGTAGACACGCTATCCAAAACATCATTACTGAAAAAAGCAGGCGTTCTCTCTTATAACCACTGGCTGGATGGTCACGAGGGACCTACACTTGCTATCAAAATTTTCTAGGACCGAAGGATCCCACATGATGGCAGTCTTCAGTATCTTCACAATATATCATTAATTTCTAGCAACAACAACCTTATGTATAATCCATATAATTCTGGTATTTCTTTACGTTTTCAAAAGACTTGAAGCAGTTGTTGTATTTTCACTCATCCCTCTATTGATCAATCGCCATTTTTCTAGCTATGTGATCACTTATAGGCGAATGATGTTATTGGAAATGACCTTTGCTGATGTAATTTGATGTGAGAACACATTATATTTCAAATATAATTAAGCAATTTTTTCAAGTGGAAAAATGTAAGGAGAAGTAGTACTGAAATATAATGGAAAACTATATGAATTGTGTGTTTCTTTTTATGAATTTTTGAGTAAGACAATGTTGAAAATTACATTGATTTTTTTTTAGAAAAATTCTCGTCCAAACCCTTGGAATATTTTCCATAATTTATGAATGCCCCAAAAAGATCAAAACAATCAAAGTTGAAGATTACATTGATAATGATAATATTTATTGTTTTAAAAATATTATTTAGATAATTGTTTGGTATAAAATAACCACAACTTAATTTTTTTAAAATGAGATAGAGAAAATTACATTGAAAATGCTTATTATTTTAAATATATAATTTATATTGAGAATGTTTATTATTTCAAAGTATCATTTATATAATTTATATGATTGATATGGAAAATGTTTATTATTTCAAAAATATTATTTATATAATTTTATATAATTGGTTTTTAATAGATATGAATTTTCTAATAGTATTTAAATTAATAAATAGATATAAGTGGTATTTAAATTAGTAAATATATGAAAAATGTTTATTATTTCAAAAATATTATTTATATAATTTTATATAATTATTTTTTAATAGATATGAATTTTCTAATGGTATTTAAATTAATAAATAGATATAAGTGGTATTTAAATTAGTAAATAGTTATAAGTTATACGAGAAATAAGTTTATTATGTTTTAGAAAAAAATTGTGATTTTAATTTTTAATAACTATAAGTTTTAAGCATTTGAAAAGAAATATATGTATATATGAATAAAAGATAGAAAATGACTTTTAAAATATAATAGACCTAAACTTGTAAGCATATTTATATCATATAATTCAGTAAAAATATACATAAGTTTTGTTATTAAGGCCTCAAGACCCCACAAAATGTTCACGAAGTATTCAAAGTCCACTTGTAACAATCCTAGGAAAAATAGTCTAAAAGAAAATCTCATAGAAAAGGCATTAACATATCTTTATGGAAATATGCACACTAAATTAAAAATTGCAAAATATGTTATATTTGTGTATATCATTTTTTAATATGATATATTATTTTTTATTTAAAATAAAAATAAAAACATATATTTATAATTAATAAATTTTAAATTATAATAAAATAAAGTTCACACAAATTAAATATAATGAATATAATGATTAAATGGATGAGCTTTTCTTTAAATGAGCTTATCATTGAAAGTATTGAAAATCTTTTTAAAGGCTCAATATTTCTTTATTAAAAATGAAATTCAATGAAAGTATTGAAAAACCTTTTAAAGATTTAATATTTTTTTATTAAGAATGGAATTCAATGAATATAAGATATAATAAATTGACATATTGATGTGGAGCATAAAGGGTATAATACAAACTCTCAAAGTCTCAATACTTCTCATAATGAAAGATGGAAGATGGAATATAGTGAGTTCATGGATAGGAAATATAATGAAATATAATGAATCGTATTGATGTGGAGGATAAAGTATATAATACAAATTTTGAAGGCTCAATACTTCTATAATGAATATGAATTTCAATGGATGGAAGATATATTGATTTGGATGTATGTATATGGACACAATGCAAAACTCTTATAAGCTTAATATTTTTTTATTAAATATAGATATCAACCCATTAAAGGTCCATCACTTCCTTATTAAGAATGAACTTCAATGGATATAAGATATAATGAATTGTATTAATGTAGAGCATAAAGGGACATAATACAAACTATCAAAGATTCCATATTTTTATAATGAAAGACATAAGATTCAATATTTCAATGGATGGAAGATACAAAGATTTGGATGGAGAGAATATATATTGCATTATATTGATGTGGAGAATAAAGGGACACAATATGAATTCTTAATGTTTCAATACTTCTTTATTGAGAATAGATATCAATGGAATGAGGATAAAATGAGTTGGATTAAGGTGGGGTGAAAAAGGATGAAATACAAAATTATCTCAAAAAGGGGGTTAACCAAATTGATCTGTAAATTGGTATAGATATTCCATTGGAGCAACTCATCACAACAAATCTTATAATGTTCTACAATCATTTTACTATGCAATATTCTACCAAAGATTGAAGACTTCACGTTTCTAGCTTTAACACATAAATTACTAAACTAAGCTAAACAAATTAAATTAAAGAGACAAGCAATGACACACCATCCACACAATGAACACAAGATATACCTTGGGAAAAACTGTTACAAGAAAAACCTAGCTAGAAGGTGAGGCCTATGCTCTGCTCTTTACTTTTCAATTATGAAATGTGAGTACAAAGAAAGGGGCACTCACTATGGAGATGCCTTGGACACTATGGCTAATATGGATGTTATAGGATCTCCTTCTTCTTATGATCTCCCTCAATGTCCCACTCTAAATTATTTGCTCTCCTATGGAACAATACTCAATACAATACGAATGGAATCCCTACCTTTCCTAGCGGCCCAATATTTAACATAGCTTGATAATTGTTTAGGGTTAGGGTTTTTGCATGCCTCAACCCCCAATTATTGCTAGGGTTTTGAACCCTCTAAAATAATCTTGAAATTCCACATGTGACTAGCTTCACATGTGTGACTAATGGAAGTTGACATGGAATCCACTTGATACCATGGTGGTCAACATGATAGGTCAAGTTGMGGGAGGCATAAATTATGCATGCAAACTTTGATTTAGGTGATTTTCATGTCGTTGGAAAGATCTCAAAGTGTAGAATATCATCAAGAGGTTGGGATATATGATTGTAAAATTTTGACCCAAAAACAACCATTTAAGGCCTCAAATGGGCTTTGGAAGGTTATGGACCCCAAATCTCCAGGACCTACCCCTAAAATGGGCCCTACAAGTCAACAACTCCAATTTTTCCTCCCAAAAGTACCAAAATAGGTGACAAGTTATATGCTAATCCATTGTAGATCATATCTCCCCATTTATGGAGGATTTTGGTCCCCAAAATAGTTTACTAAAGGAGGTGAGGAAATTTTTCCTCTACATTGTCCCTAACATACCATTTGGCCTTGCCTAGAAGTTGTCCTTTCATTCCAACTTACTTGAGTTCATACTTCCCCCATCTAGTTGTTCCATATTTCTTCTATAAAATTATATCTTTTGTTAACTTTACTTGATCTTCTGGTGCTAAGTCCTCTATGGTAGATAATACTTTTCATCATTTTCCTTATCCAACAACGAAGGCTCATAGAGTTTCATATTATCCACATTCACTACTAAGTGAATGCACATATACAGGGGGTAGATGGAGCATGTAGGCACTATCACCCACCTTCTCCAACACTTCAAAAGGACAATATTGTAGAGCCTTGATTTTCTTATCAAGACCCTATAGCTTTTATTTGTTCAAATACAACCAAACTTTGTCTGCCACCTTGAATGTTTTCTCAATCCTTTATTCATCATGTCGGGTCATGTACCTTTCATATGGCTTCTTCAATGTCTCATATACTTGCAAATGGATCTACCTAATCTTATCAATAAAAATTTCAACCTTCAATGCTTCTTCTGTAATGTCTTCCCTAACTCCTCCTTGCTATCCATATACACAATCTAAGGGAAAAGGTGGAAAATACCCAAAACAAATTTCAAAAGGGGACTTACTGGTAGAAGTTTGGACTGCTCTATTATAAGAGTGTTGAATATAAACCAAATTGTCCTAGGTATTTGAATGTTTTTTTATTATAACTCCTCAAAAGTTGAACCAATGTCTTGCTCATACTTCTATCTACCCATTTGTATGTGGATGGAAATATGTTGATCTCTTCAACTTGGTGTCCATATTCTCCTTGTTATAGTGCAAGTTGTAGGTTGTGAAAAGCCCGACCCAACCACAAAGCAAGTGCTACAACTTGGGAATCCTACACCCAATGTCACCTCGATGTAGGTCTCGCACTTCAAGGGTGACTAGGTCACTCTAGGGAGGTGATCTCGGTGACCCTAGGGGGATTGAGATGGAGATGGAGAGAAATGGAAGTGAAGCCCCTAGAGGTCAAGTCTAAGTGGAATGAAAAGTGAAAAGAGGTGCCTTTTAAGTCAAGTGATTGTTTCCCCAAAGGTATATTACTTCTCCAGATGATTGTACCTGCCCGAGACACAAGAAAATCCAACTTGCAACAATATATGTTAGTATGGATCAGGAAGTTAAGCTTGATGTCCCTAATTTGTAGAAATAGATGACAGTTTATATCAGCAAGTAAGACATTCAAATCATCATGTAAAGCATAAGATCAATCAACAACATCATCAATGAGTATGGGAATCAAGTATGACTGAAAACTGGCACTTTAAGGTTGAATAAAGCAAGTTGTTATAACATGTATTTTCTGCTGAAAATTGCAGCCTTATGGCTGTAGCATTCAATGGCATGCAGAAGAAAAATTAACCATGGAAAAGTGCCAAGAAGTATCCCAAAAGGTGTGCCCTAGTTAGTAGACCAGGTGTGAAGTTAGAGAGCTAGTCTAGGGTTAGTTTAGGAGTTAAGAGAGTGTTAGTAGCTAGGGTTATGCAACCCTAATGGATGTAGGTTAAAGTTTGTAACAAAAATTAAAATAGTGGGAGAGAGGGGATGCCCTAGTAGGGGAATACTCCTCTCAATGAGGCAAACCAACTTCAAGCAATAAACCTTTCAAAAGATCAAAATTTGTGTTTCCCAAGGAAATGATTTTATATCTCCAATGCAAAAAATATATGACTAGTGCCCTTACTATTGGGTTAATGGAGTCAAATAAAGAAAGAGATAGAGAAGCTACCTCCTTGGGGGTGTAATCCCTTTTACTTCCCAAGGCAAGTTTCTCTAGCTCGGGTTTAAGCTAAGAGGGTGTATGCCCTTATACTTCTCTTAGCAAACCCTTGTTCAACCAATAACATGAAGCATAAAGTGATGAAGACTATAGTGGGGGTGTATTCCCTTATACTTCCCACCTAGATCCTAGCACAACAATCCTTGACTTGGAAGAATGAGAGCATAAGAGTAAAAGACCATACCAAAATCAAGAAAGATGCTAAGATAATCCACCATAAAAGCTAGAAAGCATTCATCCAAGGCTATCGCCTCACTCCTCCATAAACCATTCATCAAGATAGCCATAAACAAGTGCACAAGAGACAAATAGAGCCAAATATAGCGAAAATTTTAGACCAATGCTTCTCACAATGAGGGAGAGTTATGTTAAAATGAGATCTTATGATATCTTAATTATACAAAATGTCACCAAGGTGACTTGTCCACAAATTAAGGGGTAAAACACAAGATTAGGGGTCAAAATCCCTAATATTGCTCCCTTAACAAAGTAATATTAAACAATACATTTAAAATTTCGCTTTTGCACAAATAAAACCCTAATTTACATGGACGTCACCCCTTTAGGGGACGTTTTGGCACTAGGAGAAGGTCGTTGGTGATGTAGGAGGGTAGTAAGGATTTCCAAAGCCACGTGTCAAGCATCCAAATGCATTCCTTCATGTTCAAAGCCCCCAAAACCTCAAAACATCCAAGTGCCAATGCATGTCATCTCACCACCATGCCCTATCCCACCAAACATGACGTCAATCTCAAAAAGAGGACGTTTTTCCCCTCCTAGGAAAATCATTTGGTAAGTGAGGGTTGGGCTATGTCGTCCAAGTCATCATCAAGGCCTTCCAAGTCTGATCTTTCTCATCCGACATGCAAGCCCTTGGCATCCAACCCGTGGGCTTGTAGCCCCATGAAAGCCCAAGCTAGGCTTGTTCTCCCAAAATTGTCCACCAACTAGGTCCTGTAAAGACAAATCAACATGCCCTCCAAGGATCTCAAGTCATAACATCATGATAAGTGAATCCAATCAATAAATAATCCATCTAAGTATGTGCATCAAAGATCACTATATCAAACAATTAATTGCTCAAAGACACTATGCGACTTGTCAAGCTTGAATATGGGAGGGTTGACAAGGTGTCCTATTGGGTATATCTTACCCTAGGTCAAGGAGAGTTTCGAAGAGATCCCTCTCTAAGCCATGTAAACTGGATGAAGTGGTTTGGGTCAAGACTCAATGGGAATAGGGCTCATGACATACAAGGGGTCATAGTGTCTCATTTATGGGTTCCTTTGTAGAGAGTGTGTGGCACCTTCATCCGCAATGCACTTTTTCCAAGCCCATCAATTGCCTTTTATATTTCTTTCTTTATTTTATTTCAATATAGAATAAGGAGAGGTTGAAGTTCACTGCCCTGGCGTGGTGACCAGATGATGGCAATGTCAACCACAAACACCTAGTGGAAATGAGAAGGTTGATTCATGATGAGACCCCCTTTCTCTCAGCCATGCAACTGAGAGCCATTACCCTGGTTTGGTGACGATATGATGGCAATTTCATACCACTAGATATTCATGGACGTGATAGGTCGGCTCGTGATGAGACCTCCTTTCCTTCAACTAACCCTTTACGCATTCTTTATTATATTGTGGGTCCCCTTTACTCAAAGATAAGCGTTTCATTTATTTCTTGGGTGATCCCTGGGCGAAGCATATGGAAGGTTTATACAAGGCTTTTATCTTTTACCCAAGATCAAACCCTATGGGCATTCAACCTCTTCTTCCCATAGAATTAGGGACAACCCCTTCTTGGGTCAATACACCCTAAAATCCCAAGAGATAAGGAATGGAGGGGAACAATGATGGAAAGTGGTAAGTATTGTTGGGAATAGTACGATGGCTCATTAAGGGAGTTCCCAGTAGAAAACCCATCCCCAAGGAAAACCACTTACTAGGGCACAATGTCAACCACCAAGGTGAAGTAGGGAAAAAGGCATAATGTCCAAGCATATATCATGAAATCTAGAGCAATCTAATATACAACATACTCAACTAGCTTAAATATTGAAATGATTCTCACCATAATACTGACTTGTACCTCATGGAGCAAGGCCCACTTCCTTCCGGAAGCCAACTGATGTCATGGATGTCATATGGAAATCTGTGACCATTTGTGGTGGTGAGAGGGGTTCCCAACTACGCAAAAGGGTATTGTTGGTCACGTAGTCTCTTGACACTCCATATCTGGAACCTGAGGGCCTCGAGACACAATCTCCTTAGTTATCCACAAAATGGGGGTAACACTCCCAAAGTGTAGTCCAAAAGGCATTGAGAACTCTAGTATCTCTATATGAGATGATGCTCCTTGGTATCCCAAAGTGCACCCAAACCTTTTCAAAGAGCATGTTTGTTGCATCTTGTCCCTTGATGGTCTTTTTAGAAGGCATAAGAATGCACATCTTGCTAAACTTGTCAACTACCACAAACGAATAATCACGTCCCTTCCTAGTTCTTGGAAAACAACCCACAAAATCCATGGAGATGCTCTCACAGGGTCTAGTAGGTATACGTAGGGGATGGTATGTGGGTATGGGTAGGGGATAGTATACCTGGCTTTCTATTACTGGGTTTGTCGGTACACCAAAGGGGATGGTATACCTGGCTTTCTATACGTAGGGGATGGTATGTGGGTATGGGTAGGGGATAGTATACCTGGCTTTCTATTAATGGGTTTGTTGGCACAACAAAGTATGCATCCTCTAATAAACCAATCTATGTATTCTTGCATTCTAGGCCAATATATATACCTTTGTAAGTTGGAAATCGTCTTCCCAACACCAAAATTCCTTGCAACTTTGGAGGTGTGAGCCTCTTTGATAAGCTGTGATATTTCACCTTTAGGAACACAGAGCTTGTATAGCTTGTAAAAAAACCTATCTAGGAGATGATAGTGAGACTTATTGTCACCTTATTCTACACATACTTGGCCCTATAGCTATTGAAACACCTCTTTAAATTCCTTATCTTTGGTGTATGCATCTTTGTATGCTTCATGGGTGAAAGGATCCATATGCATAAGAGTTTTAAAAGTTGTGATCTTGTACACGGGTGGCCTTGAAAGCATGTATACCAACTTATTAGTGCTTCCCTTATTATATTTGATTATTAGATGAGTTTTCTATAAAAATCTCATTCACTTGTAGTGTTTGGTTTACCGAAGCTTACTATAAGCCTATAATACTACAATGGTTGTTGATTAGTGTGGATGATGGTCTTCTTTCTCATCAAATAGTGATTCCACTTCTTAACAACTTGAACCAGAGCATAGATTTCCTTGTCACATGTAGGGAAGTTTAAGACTCCCCCATGAAACATTTCATAATGATATCATATCGTCTTACTTCCCTGCGTCAAGATTGCTCCCATAACATATCTACTTGAATTCGTCTCCACTTCAAAGGATTCTACAAATTAAACAATGTAAGAATTGACACTTGATTAATATTTCATTTTAGCTCATCAAAAGCTTTGTAATACCCCTAGGCCGATTCCCAAGTGTAAATATCAATGTAAATGTACTTTACTTATAAGCTGGTGAGTTGAAGTAACAAGTTGTTGATTTGGTTCTGCGCGCATTAAGTTAGTGTGCAAGGATCTCACATCAAATGAGTGTGCGTAGTTGTAAAAGGATACAATGCGCAGTCGAATGTTTGGCGCGCACTTGTGTAATTACACAAGAATGGAGTATTGAAAGTAAAACAACTTAATAAATGCAACACACGCAGGTGTTAAGAGAAGGGATGGCACACTGAAGGAATATGCATGCAACCCAGAAGTTCCGTGCGCACTGGTTTTAAGTGCGCAAACTGTTTATTTTGGGGTTGGTGAGCCTGTATGAAAAATATCAGTACTTCTGTACTGATATGTAAATATTTGATAGGCTGGTGAGCCAGGTTGTTATAGGACAAAAGGATTATGTAATTATTAGGCCAGGGAGCCTGGATGCTAAAGGTGAGTGAGCCTTTTTTGTAATATGTAAACACTCATATTATTAATGAAAACACACCGCTACATGCAAACCAACCACATAAAAGAGTATGGGGGGATAAACTCCAGTAAAAAGGGAAAAAGCGGGGGTTAAGAGTCTAGGAAGGGGCTAAGCTAGGGGGCTTAATCCCAATGGAATATTAAAATATTATTCCTTAAAGCTAAAATAATGGGTATTTTTATATATCTTAAGTCTCAAAATTAAGGACAAGGGAGTCCCGTGGAGTGCCAAGTGTCCTAAAAGACACATGCATATATATTTGTGGATATAGTGTGAAAGGGGGGATTATTTAGAGGGGCATCACTGTAAGTATTGATGGTAGCTGCATGGAAGTAGTTGTGGGTTGTACCAAACGGTAATGGATTGCGACAAAGAACCTATAATTTTATTGTTAGCATGGGGGATGGATTGAAGAAGCGAGTCGTCAGACCCATGAGTAGTTCTTTGGGCGAGAGATTGCTCGAAGTTGTTCCCTGGTGCATTGGGAAATAGCTATGGGGCTATGAGACTTCCTGTTCAACCTGTTCCTGAAGCCCGGGAAGGGAAGTGGGGAAGTTGAGGGACTGCTAAGGAGAGAAGGGGCACACTTCCTGGGGTGGGAAAAACATGTGGGGAATGAGAGACCATAGGCTAGTTGCATCAGTTGGCACATTGGGAAGAACACTTATGTTTCTTATTAGACCTTAGACTGGCTTATTTATCCATTTCCCCTAGTAGAGTTTAGCCCCAGCTCGGGGGTGACCTGCTGCTGAGAGTTATGATCAATGCGGTCTAAGGATGGGAGGAACGCAGAAGGTCTACATGAAATTAGTGTTTATTTTCCTAAGATAAATGTTTTTTATGTTCTTATTTCAATTACTATGTGTGTGTGTGTGTGCAATTATAGGTTTTTTGTCATGGAATCTCTATTGTTAAATTTTATATGAACTGTTAATGTTGCATACATGTTGTTGCTATTTCCACTTAACTCTGTTCATGTGCAAAACTTAGCTTTAATTTAATGGTATCGGATTTGTAATGTCATAGGGTGTATTCCAGCTCAAGGCTGGGAACGTTAGTAGATCATGTTGCGGAGTCCGTGTTAATGGCTACATTATAATTTAGTACTAGAGCTATTAAGGAGCGCGAAATTTTATGTGGCATTGCCCCAACATGGTGGTTGGGGATGTTACAAATTGGTATCATAACAATTTTTTTTGTGGAGCTTTTTGTAATGGGGATGTTACAAATTGGTATCAGAGCCCAGATTGCAACACTAAGCCTGCATGGGCCATTTAGCAAAGCACTGAAGTGAAATTTCATAGGTTGTAAGCGAACTATTTGGCAGAATGTCAGAAAGAGTTCATTGCATTTTGCTTGACAAAAATGTTACAGTATTTCTGTGGTGAACCTCAAAGGCAACCGAGTGAAATTGAGCCAAAATCCCCAATTATTGTTGTTAAAATTCCTAAGGAATTTGGAAAATTGGTCCAAGGACGAATTTTTCTGGACGATTAATCTTTGTCTGAGCAAATTTAGACCTATAATTGGTCGAATTTGAAGTCAATATAAGGCTATGGCCGACTGAATGAAATTGGAAAACTTAATGGTTGTTGAGCGACCATGGTGAAAAGGAATGAAATTGAATAAAAGCCCCAATTTCTTGCAGCTAATTAATGGAAAATTCAAAGTGAAAGGGATGGATTTCAAAAGCAACATGCAAATGTTTATGTACTAGGATTGAATGGGTTGTATTAAGATTAGTCACCGGGCTCTAAGGACAACCAAGGGAGGAATTTCATTTTGGGCGAATTTAAGCCGCTTTGGGATTTTGGAAAATAGGCAAATTTGGAAAAACTTCGATATTTTTCGTATACTGACGTCATCAAGACGTAGAAGGGCCACATGTTAGCTGACGTGTAATTCCATGGTGGCAAGTACACAGAGGTAGGGAGATGAAAATAATCTAAGTTTAGGGACTTAGTATGAGTCCGTGAAGACGGAAAATTGGCTAAGTGTTGAGACTTTTCAGATGGACTTATGTAAGAAAGGTTACAAGTCCATGAGTCTGTGAGTCTGAAAGTCCGAAGAAGTGGAAAATTGGCTAAGTTTTGAGGATTTTTGGATGGACTTATGTCCAAATAAGTGGGAAAAGTGACTAAGTATTGATACTTAGTATGAGTCCGCAAGTCCGCAAAGACAAAAAAATGGCTAGGTGTTGAGATTTTTTGAACGGACTTATGTAAGAAAGGTTACAAGTCCATGAGTCCGCAAGTCCGAAAGTCCGAAGCAGTGGGAAAATTGACTAAGTAATGAGACGTAGTATGATTTCGTGAGTCCGCGAAGACGTAAAAAGGGCTAAGTGTTGAGATTTTTGGGATGGACTTATGTAAGAAAGATTACATTTTCGTGAGTTTGCAAGTCCGAAAGTCCAAAGAAGTGGGAAAATTGACTAAGTATTGAAACTTAGTATGAGTCTGTGAGTCTGCAAAGATGAAAAAATGGTTAAGTGTTGAGATTTTTTGGATGGACTTATGTAAGAAAGGTGACAAGTCCGTGAGTTTGAAAACCTGAAGAAGTGGAAATTGACTAAGTGTTGAGACTTAGTATGAGTCTGTGAGTCCGAAAGGATGAAAATGGTTAAGTATGAGAACTCTTAGGACATAAATATGAAGGGAAGAGTTATGCTTCCATGAGTCCACAAGTCCAAAGGTCTGCGAGTCCAAAAGGATGAAAATGGTTAAGTATGGGAAATTTTCGGACGAACTTATGAAAGAAAGGTTACAAGATTGTGACTCTGTGAGTCCACAAGTTCGTGAGTCCGAAGAAGTGGAAAATTGGTTAAGTGTTGAGACTTTTCGAATGGACTTATGAAAGGAAGGTTACAGGTTTATGAGTCCATGAGTCCATGAAGGAAAAATAAACTAAGTGTTTGTGGTGGGTTCCTGGAAGGTATAAAGAAGAAATATGACTGAGATCAATGATGAATCCATTAAGATAGATCAATGGAGGAGAGAGAAAGCACAATGTGAATATTGTAAGGGAGTTAATTATCAGGAGGTCGTGCGCTTTTGATCAAGACCGTCAGATCTGAAAGTGGATCGATCCCCACCATGGATTTTGGAGCAAGAGAAGAATTCAGGACTTCAGGTCCTCAAAGATGTTGTAGACCTGTATATGAACTTCAGAGGGCTATAACTTTCAAACCAAAGCTCGATTTTGGGAAATATTACAGTCGTTGGGAAGCTGTTTCAGAGATGAATGCATCAAGAAAATCAAAATTTGAATTGGTGCAATGCGTCCTTCATAAATTGATGAAGAAATACCATGTATTCTAATTAATGAAATGTTTTATAATATGCATGTTCTAACAATGATTATTACATGAAATTTTCTTGCATAATCAAAGGTACAGAAATAAACTTTAGTTCTTATATGAGGACTGGAGTTATGGAAGGTGTTCAAGGATCTGGCGACCATGAGGAAGAAATCATAGGTCTGCACGTTAGCATGGGGAGTGATGAGACAGAGTCAAATGGAAGAAGAGATATGAAAGATCTTGTCACTATGAGAAGTATGCAAAGGGAAGTGCAGAGGAGGTTGTTAATCCCTAAATAGTGGCACATTACTCCTTAAGTGGGGCATATTACATTCATATTGTTATTTTATTTATGTCGTCTTGGGTCCATCAGTTGTAATTGTACTTCCTAGTCTCCTATATATACCAAGGAGACCTTTTCATTTGGAATCATCTTGTATTTGTAAATTTATGTGGTGTATAAGGAGGTTGCCCCCATGAAGAGGCTAACTATTTGAAATTCTCTCTTTGTACATGAATTAAGTACTTATTTAGAGGTTTTTTTATGCTATTTTGATATTTGGTTATTAACATTTGGTATCAGAGTTCAAGGTCTTGGGGTTTCACTACTGCATATGAGACACCTTTTTTCTACAACATTTCAGAAGGAACTACTTGGAGGATATTTAGTAGACAGATCAAGGTACTTGGGGTTCAAATTTCAACTCCTGAGGCCTTATACTTTCAAAGATATAGCTAGTGTAAGACAGGGTTATGGAATCATCCTGAATTTAGACATCGCATAATTTTTGCTATAATTTTTTTTCTGTGGCATTACAGAACTTGAAACTCGGAGGCTAATCAGAGAAACTATCAAGGTAGACATGATAAAATTTTTAGCTTCTGGGTCATCCTAATTTTGTAGATACACCATGTGTAACATAGGGTGGCTGAATAGTCATATTAACTAGTCTCAAACAGGTGTTCCGGGTAAAACAATGATTTCTTCTTCATTGAGTATACAAATTAAGTGAGATGAGTTTCATTGGACAATGGACTGTCTTTAGTATTTATGGTGCAAGTTTTATAATCAAATATCATATATTGTTCTCTTGGTACGCTTTACAGGTACTCTCCCCTCGAAGGGCCAAAAATCAACAAGGTGTGGGGAGGTTACCATAACTTCCACTTGGCACTTCCAATTTTGATCAAACTAGTGGAATTATAGAGAAGGCATACCAAAGAACTACAGAAAAAAATTTCCAGACCTAGAAGGGCCGAAATTTTGGAGATACAACAGAAGAAAGATCATCTAGCAGAACCACCTCGAAATCGAGGTTTAAAAGTGATACTTGGCCAACATGCCACCAAAAAAGGGAACTTATACATCAAATAAGCCTTCAAATAGTCCTACTTGGACTCTTGATGAAGGTGAAGAAATGAGCAAGGACATAAATGATTTACAAAAGAAGACAATAACAAAATATGAACTACAAGGAATGGTGGATTCAACTGAAGCTAAGTTGTAGGAAATAATGGATACTAAGATGGATGGTTTAAAAAGGGATATCATGGAAGGATTGAAAAAATTCCTAATAGAGAGGCCACCTGAAAGTGGAAATGTATCTCATGAAGGTCATGATGAGGATACAAGGAATATGAATCAAGAATGGAGAAACTCCAACTTTGGGTTGAACACCAACCACTTTCCTAAAATCGATATAAGGAAGTTTGATGGCAAGGATCCAATCACATGGATACTTCATATGGAGCAGTTCTTTGATCTACATGATGTGCCACACACACAAAAGGTATGAATTGCTTATTTATATTTATAACCCAATCAATTTGTGTGGTATTGATGGCTTTTTTCTCACAAATCACTTGTCACTTGGACAATTTTCATGAAAGAAATGATAGCACACTATGAGGATATAAGGAACAATACCTTCTTTAGCCAATTGATAAATCTCAAGAAAAAGTGTTCAGTTGCAGAGCACATTGAGAACTTCCAAAGATTGAATATAAAGGTAATATATATTCCAGAAGAGCACTTGATTGATGTATTCATAGGAACTTTAAAGGATAACATTCAACATGAGTTTTTCCTTCGGGAACCCAAATCATTGGAGAATGTGTTTAGGGTGGCGAGAAATGTTGAAAGTAAAAATATGGATATGGCTATGAGAAGGACCACTTCTAACATCTATCAAGAGAATAATGTTCCTTCTTCTAAAACACCTCAACCTACAAGGTTGACACCTCAACAATTGGAGGAAATAAAAGCAAAAGGTTTATGCTTTAATTGTGACATCAAGTACAGTAAGGGACATAAGTGTGGTGAGAAGAAATTATTCTACATAGATTGTGAAGAGGAAGAAGAAGAAGAAGAAGAACAAGAACCATCTCAAGATGAAAACGTAGAAGAGATTTCTTCTGAAGAGTTGACTCCCACAATATCATGTAATGCATTGGCTGGAATTAGCACTCCTCAAACCCTCAAGATCGAAGGATATATCAAAAAGAAAAAGGTAATAGTCCTAATTGATTCTTGTAGTACTCATAATTTCATTCACTATAAATTATCCAAAGCTCTCAATTGCTTTATATATCCAGTGTCAGAGTTTCAAGTAATGAATGCAAATGGAGGAACTATCAATTGCTCAAGAAAATTCCATAAGATCAATCTTACTATGGGGGAATATGTAATGAATAGTCCAATGATTTCTATACCCATGGGTGGTGCTAATGTAGTACTAGGAGTCCAATGGTTAAAATAATTGGGAACTTTGGATTTTAATTTTCAAGAGATTTTCATGAATTTTTCATTAGAAGGAAAGGAAATTGAGTTAAGGGGTATCACAGGGAAACCCAATAAGGTGATAAGCTCTAATGGCATGACAAAATTATTGAAAAAGGGGCATCAGAGTGTAATTGTACAACTATGCTCACTAGATGTTCAAACATCTAATCCATATATTCACATAGATCTCCAAGGGATCATTGATAAGAATTCCAAAGTATTTGAAGATATTCCCAGAGGTCTTCCACCCACTCGAAATCATGATCATGATATTCACCTAATTCCTGGGAGTGTTCCTCCTACCATCAGGCCTTACAAATACCCTTATGCCTAGAAGAGTGAAATTGAGCGTATGGTTGAAGAAAGGTTAGAGGCTAGCATTATTATACCTAGCCAAAGTTCTTACTCTGCACCGATGGTAATGGTACTCAAGAAAGAGGGCTCATGGCGTATGTGTCCAGATTATAGAGAGCTCAACAAGATCACTATTAACGATAAGTTTCCCATTCCCATCATTGATGAATTGTTAGATGGACTACATTGAGCAATCTACTTCACAAAGTTGGATCTTCGTTCAAGGTATCATCAGATTAGAATGAAGGAAGCAGGTATCCCCAAAACAAGATTCTGAACTCATGAAGGCCATTATGAATTTTTGGTCATGCCTTTTGGCCTTACGAATGCACCTTCCACATTCCAAGGGTCGATGAATTCCATTTTCAAGCCCTTCCTTGTAAAATTTGTGTTATTATTTTTTGATGATATACTAATCTATAGCAAGTCTTGGGAGGATCATGTTCGACATGTAGACAAGGTGCCACAACTACTAAAGGAGCAACAACTATATGCCAAACCATCCAAATGTTTCTTTGGAGTGAAGGAGGTAGAGTTTTTGGGTCATAATGTATCTCATGAAGGTGTCAAGGTAGACCTTAACAAGATTAAGGCCATGATGGACAGACCGATTCCCAAAACATTGAATAATCTTAGAGGATTTTTGGGTTTGGCAGGTTACTACCGCAAGTTTGTTCAGAACTATGGAAGAATAGCAACACCTTTAACGATATTAACTAAGAAGTATACATTTTCATGGACTCTAGAGGAAAATCAAGCTTTTGAACAACTTAAAGAGGTGATGTGAAAAGATCCTATCTTGACCACACCAGACTTCACAAAAACATTTATTATGGATTCCGATGCATCGGGAAATGGCATTGATGTTGTTCTAATGCAAGAAGGAAGACCCCTTGCTTTTGAAAGTCGGACACTCAAGGGAAAGGACTTACACAAACCCATTTATGAGAAGGAAATGACAATACTACATGCATTGAAGAAATGGTGCCCTTACCTAATAGGTAGGCACTTCAAGGTCAAAACAGATCATGATAGTCTTAAATACTTCTCGAAACAAAGACTATCTTTAGAAGAACAACAAAAATGGGTGACCAAGATGTTGGGTTATGATTTTGAAATCATCTACAAAAAAGGGAAGAAAAATGTTGTGGCAGATGGACTCTCAAGAAAGGATGAAGATGTTGAGTCATTTCTCTGTGCTATCTCGATCATCCAACCCGATTGGATAATAGAAGTGAGGGATGAATAGAATAATTATGAAAACGTGTGGATTCTCATTCAAAGGTTGCATCAAGATTCCAGTGCATCAGATACATTTACATGGAAAAATTATTCACTATGGTACAAAGATCGATTATATTTATGTAAGAACTCCCAACTCAAACAAAAGGTACTCTTGGAATTGCACACCTCTCTAGTAAGAGGGCACTTTGGATTTTTGAAAACCTACCATAGGGCCAATAAGGATTTTTTTTGGGATGGCCTTAAAAATGATGTTCAAAGTTTTGTGGAAGAATTTTTGGTTTTCCAATAAAATAAGGTGGAAACAATTAAGATCCTAGGTCTTTTACAACCATTATCCATCCCAATCCAGCGCTGGGAAGTGGTTTCCATGGATTTCATCACAGGGTTACCGAAGTCTGAATGAAAGAGTGTCATCATGGTGGTTGTTGATAGATTGACCAAGTACGCACACTTTTGTGCACTCTCTCATCCTTTCAAAGCCAATACAGTTTCCACCACTTTCCTGAAGATAGTTCGAAAGCTACATGGAAGCCGAAAGATTTTTGTAAGTGATAGAGATGCCATCTTCACTGGACATTTTTGGACATAATTATTTTCTTGTTTGGGTACTCAATTGGCTCATATATCATCTTATCATCCTCAATCTGATGGACAAACCAAGATAGTGAACAAATGTATGGAAGCCTACCTTTATTTCTTTGTCTCTGATAAACAAACACAATGGTTCAAGTGGTTACCCTTGGCAGAATGGTGGTATAACACTTCCTTTCATACTGCAACAAAGATGACTCCATTTATGGCACTCTATGGATATCACCCACCTTCCATCACTTCTTCTCTAAAATAAAAATATAAGGTTCAAGTAGTGGAAGATCACATCGAGCATAAACGACAAGTTCTCCAACTCTTAAAGGATAACTTGACCATGGCACAAAATTGCATGAAACAACAAGCAGATCAACATCGTAGTGAAAGAAGTTTTGAAGTAGGGGATTGGGTATTTTTAAGACTACAACCATACAAACAGATGTCCCTCAAGCAAGCTAAGAGGGATAATAAATTATCACCAAAGTACTATGGCCCTTATAAGGTGTTGCAAAATATTGGACTATGGCATACAAATTGGAGTTACCTGCATCTTCGCGAGTACACCCAATTTTCCATGTTTCATGCTTAAAGAAGTTTATAGGTGACAAGATCCCAGTTCAAACTATATTGCTAGAACTTGACGAGGAAGGAAAAATCATATTGGAGCCTGAATCTATCACTGACACAAGAATTCGCCAGTTGAGGAATAGATCCATTTCAGAGTATCTCATTAAGTGGAGGAAACTACTTGTTGAAGATTCCACTTGGGAAGATGATTCTTTTATACAGAAGCATCCAAAATTACTCAAGCATTGCAGACAACACTTGTCTGAAGGGGAGGGGCATGTTAAGCCCTAAATAGTGGCACATGACCCCTTGATTGGGGAATATTACATTAGTATTGTTATTTTATTTATGTTGGCATGGGTCCATTAGTTGTAATTGTACTTCCTAGTGTCCTATATTTACCAAGGAGACATTTTCATTTGGAATCAACTTGTATTTGTAAATTTATGTGGTGTATAAGGAGGTTGCCCCCTCGTAGAGGCTTATTATCTAAAATTCTCTCTTTGTCAAGGCATTGAGTACTTATTATAAGGTTTTTTTATGCTATTTTGATATTTGGTTCTTAACAGAGGTGTTACAAAGTTGTGAAGGGTCTACATGAAAGAAAAGGAATACTAGTATTCAAATGCTACAAAGATTGAATGGCCTACAAAGGAATGCCAATAGATATTTCACATAGGGTATGGACCATACAAGTAAATAATGTCCTTGCATGCAAAAGAAGCAAATATGACTCCATAATATTAAAGATAGAAATCTAGTAAAGGAAACAAAATCTTTTTGCAAGAGAAGAAGAAAGGATATCATGAGATGAGGTGTGACTTATGGCTGGATCAATCATCTCTACGAGAAACCATGGGAATGTAGGAAGAAGGAATTGTCAGATGTGATCTATCAACTCTTGTCTAAAATTACATAAGCAAGAAAGATGCCTCTATTACCAGGGCGCATAGCAAAAACAAGGTGCAGGTGCAAATGGAAAAGGGTGGAATTTCCACTGGAGCAGGTTGGTCTTGAATGGCCAAAAAGGTGCTTCACAATGAATCACTCAATGAAGTGAAGATAAATATTTAATATTGAGAAAATCCATGGGTGGAAAAGAATGTTAGAAAGAAGACATGAAAGAAGTATTTCAGAATGTTGAAATGCCAGTCAATGATAACAATATTCCAAGGCTGGTTTGGTCAAGAAAAATGGGAAGTGGTTAATTAGATTTCAGTGTTAATATTTAGCTGGAATAGTGCAAGTTACAACACAATGAATATTGATAATTTAGCCAAAATATGTTGGGATTGAGTTCTTTTCATAAAGCAATTGCTAGATGGCAGCACTAGTGGACCAACTAGTGGTTGGAAATACAAAATTCCCAAGTGAGGCTTGGCTAACAGGTGTAGAATAAGGGCCAGTGGTGCACAATTGAAAAAAATAGCAGTGCATAGGGGAACAAGGAAACATGATTATTGTTTCTTCGAGTATCCATCCATATGAAGACAAATGAGGATGAAGAAAATGTTGACCAATAAAATTAGTGAAGGAAGTTGACGAGCTTCTACAAATGTAAAAAGATCAGATACTCGGATCAAGTAAATTGATACCATCCATGTAGGTATGCATTTGGGGTTGTTATAATGTATAAATGTTGAAAGGAATGAAGGTAAGAATTCCCTCCTTCTAATATCAATGTTTGAATTGATGAAAAGGCAGGAGGCCTTGAGTATGCAAATATATTTGTTGCTTGAATTCATTTATGGAAAACCAATTGCATACTGTGTTATGTTGGTTATGAATTCATAACCAATTTAAGTCGGGAGACATTACTCTTGTTATAACAATGAATTTCATTTGATATGGTCATGTGTGAGGCCATGATGAGTTTGGATATGAAAAGGCTATAGTGCCATCCAAGTGTGTGATGGTTATTTCCTATGTAACTGAGCTTTGGACTGCAACCTTTTTGCCTACACTAAATAACACTAAGGGATGATGTTCCTAGTGTTGTGTATGAGTTGAAAAGGAAGGTATCCAAAGGATCAGAAAGGTTGTGGGAAAGGTTTTGGATGGCGTATTGAAGCATGGGCCTTACCTTCCAAATCACATGGTGGAATACATGACATGAACATATGGTATTCCAGAATCAATGCAATGATGCATTGTGTGGATGTGGCCAAGATTATTGGCACATTGGTTTTATTTATTGGTAAAGTTGATTGCATTATGAAAAGCTTGATGTGTTGACAATGCATGTGAAATGAATGATAATGTTATTCTAGATAAGATGATGACTAGTAGAATTCCATTTTAATGTGAATAATGGTTGGAAATGATTGAATTGTTGAGTAGATACAATTCTGATATCATTTCATGAACTACTAAAAATATGCATGAGTGTTAATAATATTGTTTGGCTGCAAGAAAGTTGAAGAAATTGCAGGCATAATGGTTTGGATATGTCGATGATGTATGCCCATAAGAAAGACTGAAATCTATTGCTGCAAGAGTCAAACAATTATGAGAAAAAAGACTCATGTTTGGGAAATTCTATTTGCCTATGTAAAATAGATTTGAAATTTTATAACTATATGATGATGTCTCATGTTAATTGTATGCAGGTAATGCAGATGGGATGATTGCCACAAGTTATATATTGCTAATGGAAGTCTAGCAACAAGTTGACATTTGTATGCATGGAAACACCTTGAAAAATAATGGATCGCCTGAGGAACTTTATAATAGTGAAAGGGATGCATGAGCATAGAGGGTGAGTTACATTGTCGAAGAACTGAGTTGTTAGGCATGAGGAGTGAACTCTAGTGTGAGTTGCATTGTCGAAGAACCAGGTTGTTAGGCCTGAAGAGTGCACTCTTGTGTGAGTCACATTGCAACAACAAGGTTGTTGTTGGTTAATTTTACTGATATTTTTTCTAGCAGTGAGTCCCTTGAGTCCCCGATAGAGATATTCCTAGCTACATGTGCCAAAGAGACCCTGATAAACGAATGGGACATTCCTTGTGTTATTCCTGATAAACAGATGGTACATCCCTTGGGTTATCCCTGATAAACAGATGGTACATTCATTGGGTTATCCCTAATAAATTGATGGGACATCCCTTGGGTGATCCCTGATAAACGAATGGTGCATTCCTTGGATTGGGTAGGTCAAGAAGAAGAGAGCTGGTGGAAATCGGGATAACTGTAGGAGAATTCCAGTGGCTTATGTATATTATATTTAGGGCCAAAGTGCCTATGTAATTTGTTTAGGCTGGAATTCCTATGTGATTTCATCCCATAGAGCCTATATGTTGATTAATGGCCAGGGAGTCAAATTGTAAAATAAAATTACACCAATAAGTTGGGACAACCCAACAGACAGAGCAACAATTGGGCCAAAACTACTCAAGGAAATGGAATAACAAATGATGAAAATAAAACAGAATTTAAAGGTTGCCTAGGATAGGCATAAAAGCTATGTTGATAAAGGAAGAACTCATAGAGAATTTAAAGTGGGTGACCATGTGTTCCTAAAAGTAAAGGCCGAGAGAAGTTCCCTGAAATTGGGAAATTGTTCAAAGATGGCGGCTCATTATTGTGGGCCATTTGAAATCCTAGAAAGGATTGGACCTGTAGCATACATGTTTGCTTTATCTGCATCAATGAGTATTCATAATGTATTCCATGTATCATTTCTTAAAAATTATGTACCTGTTACTAATCATGTCATTTATTGGAATGTGATTCAGGTGGACCAGGAAGGAGACTTTCAAGTGCATCTGTTGTTCATATTGGACCAAAAGATCAAGAGGCTCTGAAATCGAGCTGTAGGGATAGTAAAGGTATAATGGAGCCGGTACGATCGTGAGGATGCGACTTGGGAGCATGAAGAGGCTATGCGAGGAGAGTATCCACATCTTTTTGAAAACTAGTAAAGTTTTGATTGTATGTATATATATACTACATTGAGGACATTGCATGAATAAGGGGTAGGGGATTGTAATAACCCTAGGCCGATTCCCAAGTGTAAATATCAATGTAATTGTACTTATAATTTGGTGAGCTGAAGTAACAAGTTGTTGATTTGGTTATGCGTGCATTAAGTTAGTGCACGAGGATCTCACATCAAAGGAGTGCGTGTAGTTGTAAAAGGATACAACACACAATCAAATGTTTGGAGCGCACCTCTGTAAGTACACAAGAATGACGAATTGAAATTAAAACAACTTAATGAATGCAGCGTGCATAAGTGTCAAGAGAATGGATGACGCACTGAAGGAATAGGCACACAACCTAGAAGTTCTGTGCGAATTGGTTTTAAGAGACAAGACTGTTTATTTTGAGGCTGGTGAGCCTATATGCAAAAGATCAATACTTCGATACTGACATGCAAATTTTTTATAAGCTGGTGAGCCAAGTTGTTATAGGTCAGAAGGCTTATGTAATTATTAGGTCGGGGGGGCTGGATGCTAAAGGCTAGTGAGCCTATTTTTGTAATATGTAAACACATATTATTAATGAAAACACACTACTGCATGCAGACCTACCACATAAAATATTATGGGGGGATAAACTCCACTAAAAAGGGAAAAGTGGGGGCTAAGAGTCTAGGAAGGGGCCAAGCTACGGGGCTTAATCCAAATGGAATATTATAATATTATTCCTTAAAGCTAAAATAATGGGTATTTTTATATATCCCAAGTCTCGAAAGTAAGGATAAGGGAATCCATTGGAGTGCCAAATGTCATAAAAGACACATGCATATATATATATATATATATATATATATATTTGTGGATATAGTGCAAAAGGTGGGATTATTCAGAGGGGCATCATTGTGAGTATTGACTGTAGCTGCACATAAGAAATTGTGGGTTGTACCAGATGGTACTGGACTGGGACGAAGAACCTGTACTTTTATTGTTAGCATGGGGAATGGATTGAAGAAACAGGTTGGTAGGCCCGTGAGTAGTTCTCTGGGTGAGAGACTGCTCGTAGTTGTTCCCTAGTGCGTTGGGAAATAACTATGGGGCTCTGAGACTTCTTGTCTGACCTGTTGATGAAGCCCCAAAAGGTAAGTGGGGCAGTCGAGGGATTGTTGAGCAGAGAAGGGGTACACTTCATGGGGTGGGATAGGCATGTGGGGAATGAAAGACCATAGGATAGTTGTAGCAGTCAAAACCTTGGGAGGAACACTTATGTTGCTTAGCATACCTTATACATGCTTAGTTATCCCTTTTCCCTGGTAGATTTTATCCCCAACTTGGGGGTGACCCACTAATGAGAGTTATGAGTAGTGAGGTCTAAAGGCTGGGAGGAACGTGAAAGGTCTGCATGTAGTTGGTGTTTATTTTCCTGAGATAAGTGTCTTTTATGTGCTTATTTTAATTACTTTGTGTGTGCAATTATGGGTTTTCTGTCATGGAATCTCTATTGTTAAATTTTATATGAATTGTGAATGTTGCATACATGTTGTTTCTATTTCCGCTTAACTCTGTTCATGTGAAGAACTTAGAATTTAATTTAATGGTATCGGATTCGTAATGTCGCGGGGCATATTCCAGCTCAGAGTTGGGAATGTTACTAGAGCATGTTGTTGAGTCCCTGTTGATGGGTACATTATAATTTAGTACCAGAGTTGTTAAGGAGTGAGAAATTTTAAGTGGCATTGCCCCAACATGGTGGTTGGAGATGTTACAAATTGGTATTAGAGAAAAAAAAATTGTGGAGATGTTTGTAATGGGGACGTTACAAGCTTTCTATTGATTCTTTCCCAATTGGAACCTCTTACTGCTAGTTGTTATGGCATGGAGTGGTACAACTACAACTTAAAGAGATTTTGTAAAATTTTGTAGGTATTGTGCTACCCAAACAAATCTCCTAACTTCAATGACATTTGTAGGAGTTGGCCACATGAGGATGACCTCCATCTTGGTGGGATCTATCTCGAGTTCCCCTCCACCAATCACATGCCCTAAAGATCTGTAAATTGTTGTGGATATTCCATTGGAATATTTCGTCTCAACAAATCTCACAATGTTTTGAAATATTTTATTATTTAGTTTACCTTAGGTATCATATTTAGTATTACCAGTGTAGATCCATCTTAAATCCAGATCTATGAAGCATTGAGAGGGGTTCAATTTATTAAGGTGTAATTTTTTTTGTTTGTTATTATGTCATTCCATGTCAAGTTTTATACGATGCAAGTAATTGTTTTTTTAATGAGCTGACATTATTTTATTATTTATTGTTATTTTTGTAATTGACCTAGATTTTTTTTAATGTAGCATTATCTAACATAACGTAACACTAACGCCTCAACATCTCCCCCATACTTGGCTATAGAGAACCTCACGACTCTCAGTGCAACTAGCATAATGCTCAAAATTATGGAAAAACTAAAATTGAAATGAAAGAAACAAGCAGTCAAGCAAATGAACACACCATAGACATAATTCAACACAAGATGTGACCTAGGAAACCCAATATAAGAGAAAACCTAGCTAGAAGGTGAGGCCTATGCTTTGTTCTCTTTCTCTCAGTTATGAAATCCAAGTGAAAAGAAAGGGGCTCTCACTATGGAGTTTCCATGAACAATGTGGCTTGAATGGATGTGTTGACGGGTCCAAATGGCATGTCAAACATGTAAGGGAAAATGATCGATGGAAAGTCCTAATTAGATTCACTCTTGTTTGGGATGGAAAATTTTGACCAGTATGTGGGCTTGGTGGCCACTAAGAATTAAAAGAAAAAAGAGGAAGACAATAAATTGTCCCCCAAAGAATCCTTACTAATCCTAAATCTAATATAATTAAAACAAATGAAAACTATCGAATCTAACTATTTCTAATGTATCATGAGCAAGATCATTTCTAATAGATAGATATAGGATTAGATGATATTACTAGTTGCAGAAATAGTGTGTGACAAACAAAAATATATGAAAGCAATAATGCAACCAATATAAACATGAATAGTTATAGATTACACATGTAACAACATCATTGTATCCATTAGTAACCACAGATGTCAAATAACTCAAACAATACACACATAAATAGTTCATATGAGATATTGTTCAAGAAACTATAAAATTCAATTGCATATGTAGAATAGTCCCATACAAAAACATACAACATTCATGGTTGCCAAAATTTCCCTCTACTCTTTGTTCCATGAGATAATAGTATCACATATGTTACAATAGGTAAAAGTCCCCTTCTTACATTCAATGGTCTTCCTTTTATAAAACAAGGAAGACCTTTCACATTCTATAACAATTACATCATTTCAAATTATTTCTTTTGTCCCATTAGATAAATCAAATTGTTTCAACACCTACGTTAATTAGTATAAGAACATTATGAACAAAATTCAAAGGACTCTTAAGTAGTTAAATTTTCTCTAAGGAAGTTCATGAGTCACAATTCCAGAAAATTTATTTCGACCCTATTTGTGTACGTTCGCTTAGATTTCCTTGAATTTCCTGGGTATTTTTATTGTTAACATGAAATAAATGATTATAAAAACATGTTCTTCATTGTTTAAGCTCCAACAAGCCATCTTATGCTTGATTTTACCACTTGGAGCATAATATATGGTTCTCTGAATTTATCACTCAGTAGTCGTCTATTTGTTTCTTCGAGTTAATTTCTTTCGTTGATTCACTAGCTTGGATAATTATCCCACTGCATGCACTAAGGAATTTTATTGTGAAGAGTTTTTATGGTTTAATCCTCCCCATGTAATTCCTATTCAAAGTTAGGAACAGTATAAAATGTCAGACCCATGTTAGAATTTTGACCACACCTACAAATAAAATAACCCAAGATTAAAATAATATAACCAAAATTTTAACAATAAATCCAAAATTCGCATATATGATAGGCTTGCAGATAGGGATAATGT
This sequence comes from Picea engelmannii, assembly GCA_009831015.1. Classification (NCBI taxonomy): domain Eukaryota; kingdom Viridiplantae; phylum Streptophyta; class Pinopsida; order Pinales; family Pinaceae; genus Picea; species Picea engelmannii. Next base: position 31,146 of record ML827390.1, on the reverse strand, counting down.
GATAGGTGTTCGAGAATATGTCCCATGGGTAAGGTCTTTTGAACTAGTCTGAGCCAAACATTTTGAATGGGAAGTTTATGAAGAATTTGTGGGGAGTGGAAACTCGATAGGCTTTTAGGAAGAATCTTGAGCACGGATGGTGAACCTGTTCAGTGAAACCCTAGAAAAAATCATGACCATGAGGTGAGAGTTTGATAGTTTTGATGGTTCAAGATTCCATGTTAGAAAGGAGACATCAACAAGAACATCACATTCCACATTGGAATAACTGACAGAAAATGATGATACATTGGAGGACATGTAGGATGTTAGGAAACCTGGTTCCAATTCAGTGTTCTGACATCATGTATATATGAATGTTGAGTCAAATAGATAGGTCACACCAAGATCGAGACCGCACGAATCCAAATAAGACACATGGTGAACAAAATGAGGTGCAAATGGTGGAGTTCAATTGGACCAGCTTAAATCTTCAAAAGAAAAAGTCCATGGTTCTTGGTGGTCTAGTGGCTTGGTAGTTGGGATTCTATGTTGAAATGTGGCATCATTAATAGTTTCTCGGTGGCATGGTGGCCCAATGTCATCATTTCCTAATGGTCAAGATCAGGTTCTATGTTGAAATGTGTTGAAATGTGCAAAAACCAAGAGTTTCCTGATGGTCTGATTTCTCGGTGTCCCAGTCGTATGGATTCCATGTCAAAGAGAAACACATCAACATCATGGAGGGTGACCTGTAGGATGAAGGAATATTGACTCTATCCTAACATGCTGACAAGGAAAACGCAAAGGGAAAACTTGATAGATGAAGTCTATTTGGATTCAAAATATGATGGTTAGATAGATTAAGAATCCAGACAAGTGAGGTAACCAGATAGCCCGAAGACCCGATATAGATAATCCAATTGGATCATGGGACAAGTCTACGGGACCAGGTTCAAACACTTCTATGGATCCCACACACAAGGGTAAATATTATTATATCACGAGGAGAAGTCTCAAAGGACATGTTATCTAATATGATTCACGGAAAAGATAACTCGAACTGAATGCTCTGATGGATCTCGTCCACAAAGATAAATCCCATTGGCTTGTCTGGTTTTAGGTTTCAGGAACTAGGATGAGAAAGTTAGATTGTCAATCTAGTGAGGAGAGTTCGAGTGGGTGGATCTAATAGCCTTGAGGGCTTCGAATCTTGAGGACAACTGTGATAAAATGGTAAAACATATCCCCGATAGGGAAGAGCCCGATGGTCAAGGTTCCTGATAAGGATCAAGGTTCCAGATGAGCATCAAGGTTCCAACCAAGGATCAAGGTTCTAGGAAAATAATAAATATAATAAAATTTAGGCGTTGGAATAGAACATGGAAAATAATGCAATGGTGATAAAGAAAATTCGGATAATGTTCGAGAAAGACAAGGCTTAATTCTAAGTGCTAGATTCAATAAGGATTAATATCTTATTAGAGAAAATTCTAGTCAAGAGAATAAGATTAAGAGTTTCTCATAGGCGTTTCAAAGCTGAAGTGGTTAGGTAAAGAAATATAAGGTTTCCCAGGGCACACTTGAGGTTTCAATCTCTTTTCATCAATTGATGGCCCATGCTCTCATGTTTCATGTGTTCTATGACCAAATACATGTTATCCTCTATTTCTACATGATTCTCTTAAGGACTTGAAACAACCTAAATATTTGGTGAAGAAAGTGACTCTACAACCCTATTCATGCAACCACTATAAGAATAAAATTTGTTACACGAGGAAGAAGATAGTTGCAAGTATGCTATAAATTTATATTCTTCCCCCTTTCCACTTTACTAACAGATGAAAAAGAGTTGAAATGAAGGGCTTGTTCAAAAAATGAGGAAATGAAAAGAAGGAATTCTCTGTGATTTTGGCCTTTTATGAACTGATTTTTTGTTGTAAACAAATATTATGAAGATAGAGATGTCTTACTTGCTTAACTGGAAATAATATCTCAATCTCTTAGAATACATTAAATTTCCTTTGATTCAAATTATTGGCTTCAAACTAAGGAATTTGATTAACATGTGGGAGTTCAACATTGAATATGAAGACATTAGCTTCAACGCGCAAGCAAGAGGTTGTATAATGCAAACATGTTCTTCATTCAAGTCAACCATTTACTTCTCAATGATGCAGTGAGATGATATTTCACACCAAGGCATACAAATTCAGGAAGTCCTCAAAAGAAAACTCATTATTGTTTTGTCATGGTTGATAAGAAGTAAATATGGATGAACTCCAAAGTGGTCCTCTTATGGTGAATGACCTCACGGGAAGACACTTTGTGGAGTAAGAGAAACCATGCTTAATTGTGGAATAATGAGATGAAGGAAAGTGATTTTGTCAGGGAAAATATCCTAGATGGACAGTGCTTGTCATTTCATTTCTGGTGGTATGTGGAACGTCACATAATTCCTCACGGTTAGAGAGTTATGGCCATGAGAAGTTGGAGAGCCCAGGTTTGGGTAATGGACCCAAGTTTGTTTGATGGGTAACGGTATGCGTTATGATATATTTTCAGATAATACTATTCTATATGGATAGTACATGTCATGCCATTTCTAGTGGTATGTAGAACGTCACATAACTCCTCACGGTTTGAGAGTTATGGCCTTACGAAGTTGGGGAATCCCTCATATGTCATCTAGAAGCCCCAAAAGGTCAAAGTAGTCAAAGTGGTTTAAGAGATTTTAAAAGGTAAATAATAAAGTGAAGTGATGAGTGTATTATAATTCAAAGTGAATACAAAATAAATTATTTCAATAATAAATT
>ML827390.1:8141-25143 GCA_009831015.1 Picea engelmannii | reverse complement strand
AGGCCTCAAGAAGAAGAAGGATTCATAAGAGCACCTCCTTTCATAAGATCTTCAACTACCAGGTATCAAGCTATATTTTTTGGTTTATGTTATGCTTGTAATAATTTTGGACATAAAGCTGTAAATTGTAGAGCTAACAACAAGAATAATAACTACTTTGAGAGCCATACACAAAGGGGTTATTCAAGAAGGCCTAGTGAAACACATAGAAGAAGTTACAACAGGTTTGAATCCTTGAGCATTGAAGTGGAATGTGGATCCATCCAAGATCCAAGTCATCCGTGACAGGCCAGCCCCAACCACACTCACTGAGCTTCAGAGCTTCTTGGGCCTTGCCAATTTCTACCGCAGGTTTGTGTTGGGATTCTCCCATATTGCATGGGCCCTCAGCCAAATAACCAGGGGTGGTGGTAAGGCGAAATTTGTGTGGGGACAACCCCAGCAACAAGCGTTCAATGATTTGAAGAAGCGCTTGTGCTTAGCCTTAGTACTTTCACTACCAGACCTGCAACAACCCTTTGAGATTGAGACTAATGCTTTAGACTATGCTGTGGGTGCCATTCTCATGCAGCACGGCCACGTCGTGGCCTATCATAGTGCAACACTATCATATGTTGTCTGTAAGTACCCTACTTATGAGAAAGAAATGCACTCCATTGTGAAAGCTTGCTTCCGGTGGAGACATTACATTCTTGGGAGGGAGACAGTCATCCAAACTGATCATAAGCCACTGCAGTTCATGCAGACACAAGAAAAATTGTAGAATGACCGCCATCAAAAGTGGTCCACATACTTGCAGTAATTCCCCCTCAACATCAAGTATAAAATAGGAAGCACCAACCACGTCACTAATTTCCTCAGCAGACCACCAGTTGCGGCACTCACCACAGTGCTAGACTCTTGCGGCCATGAGACCTCTAGATAGCCCCAACTCTATGAGACAGACCTGGACTTCGCCACCACCTACCAAATGTTGGGTGCAAAGGCAGTTGTCGATAATTTCCATCTTCAGGATGGGTTGTTGTGTCATCTAGGCCATATATGTGTTCCCTCAAGTGAGCGAGCAAAGCTGATCTGGGAAGCCCACTACAGCCGGGTGGCAGGACACTTCGGTGTTGAAAAGACAATGGCGATGCTACAAAAAAATTTCTACTGGCCGAAACATCGACAGGAGGTCAACAAGTATATCAAGTCTTGCATTGCCTGTGCTATTGCCAAATCAACCACTAAGAAACAAAGCCTGTACACCCCTCTTCCTACTCCTGACAGACCATGGGAATCCATCTCGATGGACTACATGTCGGGCCTCCCGTACACTAAGAGAGGAAATGACTGTGTTTTTGTAGTTGTCGACCACTTTTCTAAGATGGAAATTCTGGTTGCTTGCAAGAAGAGCAACACAACAGAAGCCACTGCCATGCTCTTCTTTGAACGAGTCTAGGTACATTTTGGAATCCCACAAAAAATGTCTCAGATCGGGACAATTGATTTCTCAACACATTTTGGTTGAGCCTATGGTCACTACTGGACACCAAGTTCACCAAATCCATGGCCTTCCACCCCCAGATAGATGGTCAAACTGAGGTCGTAAATCGAATGATCGTGCATATCCTGTGCATGTATAATTCCAAGCACCCTCGCACATGGGATGAGAGTGTTCCCTATGTTCAACATAGCTACAACCGAGCCCTGCATAGCTCAACCAACCACAACCTTTTTCAAGTGGGGTTGGGATTCCAACCATTGGGTCCGATAGATGTTGCACTTCCCCTTGTGGTCACCTCAACCGAATCCTCTCTTGATCCAATTGAGGCTGACAAAGCCATTTGGTTCATTGAGAGGATCCAACACATCCGCCAACAGGTTCAGGATATCCTACAAAAGTCCAATGAAATAATGCCTTACAGGACCCCATCGGAAGCTTTTCCCACTCCGTTATGGGCCGTACACCATCACCAAGGCTGTGGGGGATAATCCTTTTACACTCAACATTCCTCCTTTCCATGGACTGCACCCGATGTTCAACGTGGACCTCCTTCGGCCTTATTTCCCACCATTATTGGACACCTCAGACGTAGCAGAACAACTGACACCAACAGAGCTCAACCCTCACTGCATACAACATAAATCCAGTGATCATATTGTGGACACATAGATCAAGGGCACTAGACAACAAAGGATCCAGCTTTATCGAGTCGTCAAAGCAGGGCAGCTCCTACACAAGGGCAAGTGGCTCACCCAAGGCCAAATTCAGCAGAACTTTCCTCATCTGATGGGGGAACTCAACGCAATGGAGACCATTAATTCCTAAGTATGGAGGATCGATCCAGGTGGATATCGGTGGCCACCCACCTTTTCTAGCTGGTTCAAAACAACTTTCAAGCAATTTTGATAATTTACTATTTTTAGCAGTTTTTTGGGTCCTGAACTTCCGGAGCCGTTTTGAGGCCCTAAACGATGTTTTTTGGGGTATGTTGCGGTTACAAAAATTCATCATGAAATTTTGTACAATTGTTGTATTCCTCGGATATATCTTTTCGATGGGCTATCATACGCCTAAAACGGAGATCGTATGCAAAAGTTACAACCCCGGGAAATTGATGTACTGACTTACTCAAACGGGGCCCACATGACTTTTGGCGCTTCATCTCCTAGGGTTAGGTTTTCGGATGTTTAGGATTTTTGAAACTCCTGTTTATTGTAAAAATTCCTTGAGAGCCTCATTGTTATCATCTTCTTGTGAATGAGCACAACCGTCACATCTCTTCTCAGAGATAAGCCGCCACCATTCCAACAAGCTTGTTTTCCATTGCATTTTACAGTTTCAGCTTATTTCCTTATTGAATAGAAAACCAGTTTTACTATATCTCTGTTATTTTGTGTTAAGCATCTGGTAATAATATGTAGTCATTTCATTCTGCTCATAAAATCTGGATCAGTGGTATCAGAGCGGTCTGCTCCTTGTCGTCTTAATGCATGTCCCCAATGAGGTCGGAGTACAAAGATTTGGGTCTTGAGCTTGTTTCTCTTGAGGACAAAAGCTCTCGCACACCCAAGCGACCTCTCATGGAAGGAGAAAATAAAGATGATGGGACATGATATCCTTTCAAACTATTGATTGAGGAAGCCCTCACGCAACAGAGGAACGAGATGATGGATAATTTCGTGCAAATCCTTCGGCGACTACCAACAGGCGATGCATCTTCTTCGAGCGGAGGCACCACCCCCTTCAAGGTACAAATAAACTTCGATATTCCTATATTTGAAGGTCATATAGATGCATATGCTGTAGACAAGTGGTTGAATCTACTAGAAGGGTATTTCTCTGTCCATAACTTTTCGAATAGAGAAAAGATTATTTTTGCGCTCCTCAAATCTGTTCCCCATGTCAAAGACTGGTGGGAAACTTTCTGTGAGCAAAAGGAAACAGAGGAACCCTCATTATTTACAGTCACAACCACCTGGGAATCCTTCAGGGATGCTATTATGGAACAATACTACCCTTTCGGAAGTTATGACGACTTGTATACCAAATGGACCACACTGCGGCAAGAAAGAGACCAAGCAATGTCAGATTTCACAAATATCTTCCATACCCTGTGCACCAAGCTGGGTATCAAAGATTCAAAGAGACATATCGTGCTCAAGTATCATGGTGCTCTGCATAGATACATCCAGACTGAAATGGAATTTTTGGACATCTCATTCTTGGGTGCGGTCTACCGATATACCGTCAAAATCGAGCAGAAGCTCAAACAAAAGAAGCGAGAATTTGGGCCGGGAAAGCCCTCACAACAAAAGATAGGAAAGGGTGGCCCCAACCCACAGAACAAAGGACATAGAAAAGATGGACAGTTTCAGGACAACCAGTCCAAGCCGTAAGAAAAGAAGGACATTGAAAAGACAAAGAAAGATACCGGGAAGTGGTGCGACTTCCATAAGAGCGCTTGGCATAACACTGCTGTCTGTAGCTCAAAGAAGATGCTGGTGGCTGAAGTGAAAGCCTCTGAATTAGATGTGGGTTCTGAATCTGAGTCAGAAACAGAAAGGGGAAGATGGATCATTGACACGGAACCCAATGCCACCATTGCTACCACCAAGCTCCAGCATTGTGAACCAAACGAGCCAGAAGAAGGAAAGCGCCTCTTCTATTCACAGATGTGGGTAAAAGGCACCCCACTGCACTTCATCCTTGATAGTGGTAGTCAAAATAAACTCATCTTAGCAGAGGTCATCAAGCGGTTGGCCCTGCCAACAATGCCACACCCACAACCCTACACCATTGGATGGCTTCGCCAAGGAAGCGATCTCAGTGTCAGCCAACAGTGTCGATTGTCGTACAACATCAAGCCCTTCAAAGACGAGGTATTGTGTGATGTTGCTCCTCTTGAAGTTTGTGATGTTCTTTTGGGCCAACCTTATTTATGGAAATGTCATGCTGTATATGAGTCTAGGCCTCGTAGTGTTATTATTACTTTGAACAGGAAATTGTATAGGATACCTAAGGCTGTCCCACCTAGTGCTCTTTCCTTGATATCTGCTAAGCAATGCAGGAAGGTCATCTCTCAAATGGGGAAGTTTGTCTTCTTCATGATTCGCTCTTAGAATGAGAGAAAAATCACAGCCACATCCAGGGTCTCTGCGGCCGACCTCTCCACACAGCAGAAGCAAGTATATAAGGTCGTGGAAGAATACTCAGATATATTCTCCTCACCTACCGGGGTACCTCTACACTGCCAGGTCAAGCACCCCATCTATCTAACCCCTGGTGCACCACTGCCCAATGGGCCAATCTATCGTCACTCTCTATTAGAGAATGAAGAGATCAAGTGACAGATCCAAGAATTTCTCCACAAGGGGCACATCCATTCTAGCTCATCACCTTGCGGGAGACCAATCGTGTTGGTACAGAAGAAATATGGAACCTGGGGACTTTGTATTGATTATCGGGCTCTGAATAAAATCACAGTCAGAAATCGGTACCCGATTCCCCGAATCGACGACCTCCTTGATCAACTCATGGGGGAAAAATACTTCAATAAGATTGATTTGAAGTTTGGCTACCACCAAGTCCCAATAGAACAAACAAATGTATGGAAGACCACCTTCAAGTCAAAAGAAGGCGTTTTTGAATGGTTGGTCATGCCCTTTGGTCTGACAAATGCTCCAACTACTTTCATGAGGATGATGGACGATATCCTGTGACCATTCACCAATACTTTTGTAGTGGTGTATCTTTATGACATTCTCATTTAAAGCAAGACTTGGGCCGAACACTTGCAACATATTCAACAGGTTCTGCACACCCTGCAGCAACACAAGCTATATGCCAACGTGGAAAAATGCTCCTTCGCATGGACATGGTCCATTACCTAGGCTACATCATTGATCAACATGGCGTACATGTGGATCCAGCCAAGATCCAAGTCATCCGTGACTGGCCAACCCCAACCACACTCATTGAGCTTCAGAGCTTCTTGGGCCTTGCTAATTTCTACCACAGGTTTGTATTGGGATTCTCCCATATTGCATGGGCCCTCATCCAAATAACCAAGGATGGTGGTAAGGTGAAATTTACGTGGGGCCGGCCCCAAAAACAATCATTCGATGATTTGAAGCAACGCTTGTGCTCAACCCCACTACTTTCACTACCAGACCTACAACAACCCTTTGAGATTGAGACTGATGCTTCAGACTATGCTGTGGGTGCCGTTCTCATGCAGCACCACCACCCCGTGGCCTATCATAGTGCGACACTATCAGATGTTGTCCGTAAGTACCCTACTTACGACAAAGAAATGTACTCCATTGTGAAAGTCTTCCGCTAGTGGAGACATTACATTCTTTGGAGGGAGACAATCATCCACACTGATCATAAGCCACTGCAGTTCATGCAGACACAAGGAAAATTGCAGAATGACCACCATCTAAAGTGGTCCACATACTTGCAGCAATTCCACCTCAACATCAAGTATAAAATAGGAAGCACCAACTGCGTCGCTGATTGCCTTAGCATACCACCAGTCGCGACACTCACCACAGTGACAGACTGTTGTGGCCATGAGATCTCTAGATGGCCCCAACTCTATCAGACAGACCTAGACTTCACCACCACCTACCAAATGTTGGGTGCAAAGGCAGTTGTCGATAATTTCCATCTTCAGGATGGGTTGTTGTGTCGTCTGGGCCATATATGTGTTCCCTCAAGTGAGCGAGCAAAGCTGATTTGGGAAGCCCACTACATTCGGGTGGTAGGACACTTTGGCATCGAAAAGACAGTGGCGATGCTACAAAAACATTTCTACTGGCCAAAACTTTGACAGGAGGTCAACAAGTATATCAGGTCTTGCACTGCCTGCGCTATTGCCAAACCAACCACTAAGAAATAGGGCATGTACACCCCTCTTCCTACTCATGACAAACCATGGGAATCCATCTCAATGGACTACATGTCGGGCCTCCCGTCCACCAAGTGGGGAAATTACTGTGTTTTTGTGGTTGTCGATCGCTTTTCTAAGATGGCGATTTTGGTTGCTTGCAAGAAGAGCATCACAACAGAAGCCACTACCAAGCTCTTCTTTGAACAAGTCTGGGTACATTTTGGAATCCCACAAACCATTGTCTCAAATCGGGACAGTCGATTTCTCAACACATTTTGGTCAGGCCTCTGGTCACTGCTGGACACCAAGCTCACCAAATCCACGACCTTCCACCCCCAGATAGATGGCCAAACCGAGGTCGTAAATCGAATGATCATGCATATCCTGTGCATGTATAATTCCAAGCACCCTCACACATGGGATGAGAGTCTTCCCTATGTCCAACATAGCTACAACCGATCCCTTCATAGCTCAATCGACCAAAACCCCTTTCAGGTGGGGTTGGGATTCCAACCATTGGGTCCCATGGATGTTGCACTTCCCCTTGCGGTCACCTCGACCGACTCCTCTCTTGCTCCAACTGAGGCTGACAAAGCCACTCGGTTCATTGAGAGGATCCAACACATCCGCCAACAGGTTCAAGATATCCTACAGAAGTCCAATGACAAGTACAAGCAGTTCCATGATCAACATCGGGTTCCACATAAGTTTCAGGTGGGTGACAAAGTTTGGTTGCACTTGCAGAAAGAACGCCTTATAGGACCCCATCAGAAGCTTCGCTCACTTTTTTATGGGCCATACACCATCACCGAGGCTATGGGGAATAATTCTTTTGCACTAAACATTCCTCCTTTCCTTGGCCTGCACCCAGTTTTCAACGTGGACCTCCTTCAGCCTTATTTCCCACCATTATTGGACACCTCAGACGTAGCAGAACAACTGACACCAACAACGCCCAACCCCGAATTCATACAACAGACATCCAATGATTAGATTATGGACCCACAGATCAAGGTCACTCGACAACAAAGGATCCAACTTTATCGAGTCGTCAAAGCAGGGCAGCTCCTGCACCAAGGCAAGTGGCTCACCCGAGGCCAAATTCAGCAGAAATTTCCTCATCTGATGGGGGAACTCAATGAAATGGATACCATTGATTCCTAAGGATGGAGGATTGATCCAGGTGGATATCAGTGGCCACCCAACTTTTCCATCTGGCTCAAAACAACTTTCTAACAATTTTGATAATTTACTATTTTTAACAGTTTTTCGGGTCCTGAACTTCCGGAGCCGTTTTGAGGCCCTAAATGATGTTTTTTGGGGTATTTTATGGTTGCAAAATTTCATCTTGAAATTTTGTGCAACTATTGTATTCCTCGGATAGATCTTTCCAATGGGCTATCATACGCCTAAAACGAAGATCGTATGCAAAAGTTACGACCCCGGGAAGTTGATGTATCGACTTACCCAAACGGGGCCCACATGACTTTTGGTGCTTCATCTCCTAGGGTTAGGTTTTTGGATGTTTAGGGTTTTTGAAACTCCTGTTTATTGTAAAAGGGCCTTGAGAGCCTCATTGTTATCATCTTCTTGTGAATGAGCACAACTGTCACATCTCTTCTTAGAGATAAGCCGCCACCATTCCAACAAGGTTGTTTTCCGCTGCATTTTACAGTTTCAGCTTATTTCCTTATTGAATAGAAAACCAGTTTGACTGTATCTCTGTTATTCTGTGTTAAGCATCTGGTAATAATCTGTAGTCATTTCGTTATGCTCATAAAATTCAGATCAGTGGTATTAGAGCGGTCTTCTCTTTGTCGTCTTAATGCATGTCCCCAACGAGGTTGGAGTACAAAGATTTGGGTCTCGAGCTTGTTTCTCTTGAGGACAAAAGCTCTCACACACCCAAGCGAACTCTCATGGAAGGAGAAAAGAAAGATGATGGGACAGGAGATCCTTTCAAGCTGTTGATTGAGGAAACCCTCATGCAACAGAGGAACGAGATGATGGATAATTTCGTGCAAATCCTTTGGCGACTACCAACAGGCGACACATCTTCTTCGAGCGGAGGCACCGCCCCCTTCAAGGTACAAATAAACTTTGATATTACTATATTTGAAGGTCAGATAGACACAAATGTTGTAGAAAAGTGGTTGAATATAATAGAAGGGTATTTCTCTGTCCATAACTTTTCGAATAGAGAAAATATTACTTTTGCGCTCCTCAAAGCCATTCCCCATGTCAAAGATTGGTGGGAAACTTTCTGTGAGGAAAAGGAAACATAGGAACCCTCATTATTTACAGTCATGACCACCTAGGAATCCTTCAGGGATGCTATTAAGGAACAATACTACCCTGTCGGAAGTTATGATGACTTGTATACCAAATGGACCACACTACGGCAAGAAAGAGACCAAGCAGTGCTAGATTTCACAAATATCTTCCATACCCTGTGCACCAAGTAGGGTATCAAAGATTCAGAGAGACATCTGGTGCTCAAGTATCGTTGTGCTCTGCATAGATACATCCAGACCAAAATGGAATTTCTGGACATCTCATCCTTGGGTGCGACCTACTGACATGCCGTCAAAATCGAGCAGAAGCTCAAAGAAAAGATGTGACAATTTGGGCCGGGGAACCCCTCACAACAAAATCCAGGAAAGGGCGGCCCCAAACCACAAAAAAAAGGACAGAGAAAAGATGGACAATTTCAGGACAACCAGTCCAAGCCGCAAGCAAAGAAGGACACCAGAAAGACAAAGAAAGATACCAGGAAGTGGTGCGACTTCCATAAGAGCCCTTGGCATAACATTGCTGACTTCCACTCAAAGAAGACGTTGGTGGCCGAAGTGAAAGCCTATGAATCAGATGCGGGTTCCAACTCTGAGTCAGAACTAGAAAGGGAAAGATGGATCATTGATGCGGAACCCAGTGCCACTGTTGCTACCACCAAGCTCCAGCATGGTGAACCAGACAAGCCAACAGAAGGAGAGCGCCTCTTCCATTCACAGATGTGGGTAAAAGGCACCCCACTGCACTTCATTTTTGATAGTGGTAGCTAGAAGAACCTCATCTCAACAGAGGTCATCAAGCGGCTGGCCCTACCAACAACGCCACACCCACAACCCTACACCATTGGATGGCTTCGCCAAGGAAGCGATCTCTGCGTCAGCCAATAGTGTCAACTATCGTATGACATCAAGCCCTTCAAAGACGAGGTATTGTGTGATTTTTCTCCTCTCGAAGTTTGTGATGTTATTTTGGGCCAACCTTATTTATGGAAACGCCATGTTGTATATGAGTCTAGGCCTTGTAGTGTTATTATTACTTTGAATAAGAAATTGTATAGGATACCCGAGGATGTGCCACCTAGTACTATTTCCTTGATCTCTGCTAAGCAAAGCAGGAAGGTCATCTCTCAGACGGGGAAGTTTGTCTTCTTCGTGATTCACTCTCAGAATGAGAGAAAAATCACAACCACATCCAGGGTCTCTGCGACCGACCTCTCCACACAGCAGAAGCAAGTAGATAAGGTCGTGGAAGAATACTTAGATATATTCTCCTCACCTACCGGGGTACCTCTGCATTGCCAGGTCAAGCACCCCATCGATCTGACCCCTGGTGCACCGCTGCCCAATGGGCCAGTCTATCGTCGCTCTCTGTTAGAGAATGAGGAGATCAAGCGACAGATCCAAGAATTTCTCCACAAGGGGCACATCCGTCCTAGCTCATCACCTTGCGGGAGCCCAATTGTGCTGGTATAGAAGAAAGATGGAACCTGGCGACTTTGCATTGATTATCGGGCTCTGAATAAAATCACAGTAAAAAATAGGTACCCGATTCCCCGAATCGACGACCTCCTTGATCAACTCATGGGGGCCAAATACTTCAGTAAGATTGATCTGAAGTCTGGCTACCACTATGTACCGATAGAACAAACAGATGTATGGAAGACCACCTTCAAGTTAACATAAGGCCTTTTTGAATGGTTGGTCATGCCCTTTGGTCTGACAAACGCTCCAACCACTTTCATGAGGATGATGGACGATATCCTGTGACCATTCACCAATACATTTGTAGTGGTGTGTCTTGATGACATTCTCATTTACAACAAGACTTGGGCTGAACACTTGCAACATATTCAGCAGGTTCTGCACACCCTGCGGCGACACAAGCTATACGCTAACTTGGAAAAATGCTCCTTCGGCATGGACATGGTCCATTACCTAGGCTACATCATTGATCAACATGGCATACATGTGGATCCAGCCAAGATCCAAGTCATCTGTGACTGGCCTGCCCCAACCGCACTCATTGAGCTTCAGAGCTTCTTGGGCCTTGCCAATTTCTACCGCAGGTTTGTGTTGGGATTCTCCCATATTGCATGGGCCCTCAGCCAAATAACCAATGGTGGTGGTAAGGTGAAATTTACGTGGGGCCGGCCCCAACAACAAGCGTTCGATGATTTGAAGCAGTGCTTGTGCTCAACCCCAGTACTTTCACTACTAGACCTGCAACAACCCTTTGAGATTGAGACTGATGCTTCAGACTATGCTGTGGGTGTCGTTCTCACGCAGCACGACCACCCCATGGCCTATCATAGTGCGACACTATCATATGTTGTCCATAAGTACTCTACTTACAATAAAGAAATGTACTCCAATGTGCAAGCCTGCCGCCAGTGGAGACATTACATTATTGGGAGGGAGACAATCATCCACACTGATCAGAAGCCACTACAGTTCATGCAGACACAAGGAAAATTACAGAATGACCACCATCAAAAGTGGTCCACATACTTGTAGCAATTCCACCTCAACATCAAGTATAAAACAAGAAGCACCAACTGCGTCACTGATTGCCTCAACAAACCACCAGTCGTGACACTCACCACAGTGCTAGACTCCTGCGGCCATGAGACCTCTGGATGGCCCCAACTCTATGAGACAGACCCAGGCTTTGCTACCACCTACCAAATGTTGGGTGCAAAGGCAGCTGTCGATAATTTCCATCTTCAGGATGGGTTGTTGTGTCGTCTAGGCCATATATGTGTTCCCTCAAGTGAGCGAGTAAAGTTGATATGGGAATCCCACTACAGTCGGGTGTCAGGACACTTTGGCATCAAAAAGACGGTGGCGATTCTACAAAAACATTTCTACTGGCTGAAGCTTCGACAGGAGGTCAACAAGTATATCAGGTCTTGCACTGCCTGTGCTATTGCCAAACCAACCACTAAGAAATATGGTATGTAGACCTCTCTTCCTACTCCTAACAAACCATGGGAATCCATCTCAATGGACTACATGTCGGGCCTCCCATCCACCAAGCGGGGAAATGACTGTGTTTATGTGGTTGTCAATCACTTTTCTAAGATGGCAATTTGAGTTGCTTGCAAGAAGAGCATCACAACAGAAGCCACTTCCAAGATCTTCTTTGAATGAGTCTAGGTACATTTTGGAATCCCACAAACCATTGTCTCATATCAGGACAGTCGATTTATCAGCACATTCTGGTCGAGCCTCTGGTCACTGCTGGACACCAAGCTCACCAAATCCACGGCCTTCCACCCCAGATAGACAGCCAAACTGAGGTCGTAAATCGAATGATCGTGCATATCCTACTCATGTATAATTCCAAGCACCCTCGCACATGGGATGAGAGTCTTCCCTATGCCCAACATAGCTACAACCAAGCCCTGCATAGCTCAACTGGCCACGACCCCTTTCAGGTGGGGTTGGGATTCCAACCATTGGGTCCCATAGATGTTGCAATTCCCCTTGTGGTCACCTCGACTGACTCCTCTCCTACTCCAACTGAGGTTGAAAAAGACACCTGGTTCATTGAGAGGATCCAACACATCTGCCAATAGGTTCAGGATATCCTATAGAAGTCCAATGACAAGTACAAGCAACGCCATGATCAACATCGGGTTCCACATAAGTTTCAGGTGGGCGACAAAGTTTGGTTGCACTTGCAGAAAGAATGCCTTACATAACCCCATTGGAAGCTTCTCCCACTCCATTATGGGTCGTACACCATCACCAAGGCTATGGGGGATAATTCTTTTGCACTCAACATTCCTCCTTTCCTTGGCCTGCACCCAGTGTTCAACGTGGAACTCCTTCGGCCATATTTCCCACCATTATTGGACACCTCAGACATAGCAGAACAACTGAAACCAATAGAGCTCAACCCCAATTGCATACAACAAACATCCAATGATCAGATTTTGGACACACAGATCAAGGGAACTCGACAACAAAGGATCCAGCTTTATCGAGTTGTCAAAGCAAGGCAGCTCCTGCACCAAGGCGAGTGGCTCACCCGAGGCCAAATTCAACAGAAATTTCCTCATCTGATGGGGTAACTCAACACAATGGAGACCATTTCTTCCTAAGGATGGAGGATTGATCCAGGTGGATATTGATGGCCACCCACCTTTTCCAGCTGGCTCAAAACAACTTTCTAGCAATTTTGATAATTTACTATTTTTAGCAGTTTTTTGTGTCCTGAACTTCTAGAGCTGTTTTGAGGCCCTAAACAACATGTTTTGGGGTATGTTGCGATTGTAAAATTTCATCATGAAATTTTGTGCAACTGTTGTAGTCCTCGGATATATCTTTCCAATGGGCTATCATACGCCTAAAACAAAGATCGTATGGAAAAGTTACGACCCCGTGAAGTTGATGTACTGACTTACCTAAACGGGTCCCACATGACTTTTGGCGTTTCATCTCCTAGGGTTAGGTTTTTGGATGTTTAGGATTTTTGAAACTCCTGTTTATTGTAAAAAGGCCTTGAGAGCCTCATTTTTATCATCTTCTTGCAAATGAGCGTAACCATCACATCTCTTCTCAGAGATAAGCTGCCACCATTCCAGCAAGCTTGTTTTCCGCTGCATTTTACAGTTTCAACTTATTTCCTTATTGAATAGAAAACCAGTTTTACTGTATCTCTATTATTCTGTGTTAAGCATCTTGTAATAATCTGTAGTCATTTCGTTCTGCTCATAAAATCTGGATCACATGGCTTGACTCATGTACCGAGATTGTTACAAATGCTCCCTCTGAGTCTCATATTGTATCTTCCTCCATCATAGGGTCCATCACCATATCTTGCATTCATGGTCACTGAAAATCTATGTTATTTGGCATGGTCCCGTCTTGGGAGGTACATTGACCCTAGAGACTACTTGTCTCTGAGCATCATTTATGGTGATTTCACTTCATGACATCATGTTTGGAAGGTCATTCCCTCCATTTTTTATTCTTTGGACGAGCTAGATGATTCCCCTTGAATATTTACTTCAAAATAGGTCACGCTACCTACCATGTGACCTAATTGTCCACTAACCAGGTCCGTCATGGAAACAATGTCTTCTCTAGCACACATCGAGGTTCCCTCATGGAACTAATTTTCCCAAAGACATATCGAGGTTTCCTCGTGAAACTAATGTCTTGGTTCCTTCATCTGATCGTCTGAGGCATGTCAAGGTGAAGTCCACATTCCTATTTGCTACCACATTCAATGTGGGTGGCTTAAATATCATAGAGTTTTCCACAAGTCTGCAAATCCAATACACACAATTGAAGTAAGTAATAGATCCAAATACTTAATCATGATTTCACCAAGATCTTACTCTGCTCGGGATATTATCTCACCCCTCACAACCCATCCATGGAAAACATAGCGTTTTACACTCTCTAGTTTCGTTGCAAATTCCAATATCTTGAAGACTCGACTCATAAGCCTTGCATAGGTCATGAGTTCTAATGAACCTTCGATGTAGACATGAGGCTCATTATCACCAATATTGTCTTGTGATAGT
Organism: Picea engelmannii; assembly: GCA_009831015.1. Lineage (NCBI taxonomy): Eukaryota > Viridiplantae > Streptophyta > Pinopsida > Pinales > Pinaceae > Picea > Picea engelmannii. Next base: position 10,935 of record ML827390.1, on the reverse strand, counting down.
CTGGGCTTCCTTATTCCATCCTCTTTGCCCCAGAGTAACATGATCACGTAGAGCAATTTAGAGAATTTATCTTTGCTCGTGGCAAAGTGTTGGTGGTTGAGTTGTAGTATGTAAGAAGTTAAAGCTTCCATGAATCCATCATGATTGTTAATTATTTGATCTCTGCCCTTGAAATCAAGGAACGATTAGATTAAGTTGACTAAACCCCATTGAAAGTTTGTATCGTGAATATGAATTCATACTCCGTCAATGAAAGTCAACACTGGGCGATTGTAATTAGCAAAGAGAAGGGGGTTTTAATTGTCGATATTATTGGCTTGAGCGAGGATTCCTATCGATAATCGCACCCATTCAGACAGATGATTATCAGAAGACACAGGTCAACCTAATATGAGCCTAGGCAACAATGAAGACCCCTTTAGAATCTTCCAAGGAGATTTCTCATCCTTCATCATGGATTACAGATTCTTGATCCTTTGTAGCTCTACCATCCTCACTTTGCTCACCAAAATCATCGTGGGAAAAGCAAGTGATGAATCCAAATCCAAATCATATCATTCCTCATCCCCAAGCCATCATTTCTTCCAATTTAGTAGCAACACTAGAATCCACATCATAAATGGATTGAATAGATGATTGCAACTGTTCACATGATGGGAAATCCGAGGTAAATAGTTATGCAGAATTCACATAAATTTCTAGAAAGTGCTACCATATTTTCGATCTCTTCTCTTATTCTTCCTTGCATAATTGTGCTATTGTTGCAAATGTTGAGGTTGCACTGCAAATCCATATACATAGGATGAGTTCTAAACTAACTAGTTGCAGAGCCTCCCGCCCTTTTCCCTCATCTCCTTGGCAATGCCCACACATCAGTCTCGACCTGGTTGGAGGAACCATCTTCCACAACGATAGGTCCTAAAATTTTTGAACATCTACAAAGGAGGGGAATCAGGATAGGAAGGGAGAATGATTTTTCAATAATAATAAGAAAATTTCTCCCCTCTGGCAAAATGCAGAGCAAAAATAGTTCCCAAACAATTTCATGAAAATATATTGGGATCCTCTACATCGAGTGTTTCTGCATGGGGATGTTGTTCACCGATTCCATCAAACTTAAGGATTCCTACTGCCATCAATAGTGTCATTTCGTCACATACATATTTTGGGTGTGAGAGATCTTCGTCCCAAAAAATTTAGTGTTGAGAGTCTTCCCGTCACCTATAGCTCCAAAACAGAATGTTGTGCCAATATTTCTTCCTCCATCATGGAAGCTCACCCACATGGGCTGCACCTTTAGGAAATTGACTCCTTCTCTCATGTTGACTACGACTCTATCTCATAGTGGATGACTCAACTCGGCTATTTTGTAGGTTTGATAGAAAAGCAATTTACGACAAACAACTACAAACACATAACACTAACTCACTCTCAAAACATTCTACTCTCACCTATCTCTCATAGGTTTTCATTTCCCTGGGCCTTCTTGTGAGGGAGTCAAGTCCAGTCCATCTCTGATACCATGTTGATTTTTTTTGTATATGAGATGATATGTATATTCGATATATTATTAAAATGATGAGCGTTCCATATATAGAGAATGTATGGTGACCATCCATGAAAGGATGCATCCCTTGGATAATCAATAACTATTTATTATTATCATTTATATATATTATTTAATAATCAATAATTATAGTATTAATTATTAATCTAAGAGAATGTCTTCCCGATGTTGTCCAAACATCAACGTTCTTCCCTAGGGAAAAAAATAGAAAAGTTGCAAGGAAAAACTTGGAAAAATTAGTGTATCACATGAAGTTTATTTTCATGTGATATAGGGGATACCGCATGAAGAAAATCTTCATGCAATACAACATGTATTGCATGAAAACCAACTTAGTGAAATACGATAAAGATAAGGGAAAAATTGGGGTAAAGGAATTAATGATTTTGGAGGTGTTGGCTTCAACACACGAAGAAAAAACTTCATGTGACGCAATGTATCAGATGAAGTTAAAGTTTGTAATATATACCACACAAAACAAAAATTTTGGGTGCGTGAAATGAGGAAAAGTAGTGAAGGCTAGGACTGCCACTTCGAAAAACATTTATGTGGCTGCGACATATTACACCACAAAAATGTTCAATGTGATGCATTGCACAAAAAAATGTTCTTTGGTGTGCGAAACGAGGTGAGGCTCGAGGTCTATCGCAAATCCAAAAAAGATACGGTACACAAAACAAGGACCACAAACAAAAGGTAAAGTCATCACATGGTTGAAATTTTTCGTGAATGCAATGTATCACATCATAAATTTCTATGATACGATACGCTACACATAAACTCTATTTCATGTGATGCAATAATGGAAAAGGTGGGGGGGGACACTTGTTGCAGGAACAAAATATTATGGATGCAATATGTTGGGAATTCAAATATTTTCAATGATGTGACATGGGAAATAATATTGTGAGGGTTGTGATAAATAGGAGGAATGAAAATGGAATACAAGGAAGAATATGATGGAAGAAAGGAAGAAAGGGGTTAAAGGAAGAAGAAAGGCAAGAAGTAAGCCAAGCATCACAACAAAGAAAACATTTTTGCGATGTGGTATATCATACAAAGACAAAATTCATGCAATACACGACATGAATTGAAAGTTTCCAACAATGCAACAAACTTGTCACAAGCCCCAAAGATTTTCGAGATGTGACATGACACAATCGAAAATCATTGTGGGTGTTGAGTCCATTTTTGTGCTTCCACAAACCATACTTTTGCCTCTTTATT